>JAYESA010000015.1:155154136-155194136 GCA_036927795.1 Iris macrosiphon
AATGCAATGTGAAGACCTCATAGTACGTATGGGAAAGTATAGGCTAGACATATGTTGACTTAATTCACCAATCGTCGTGACTGGCTAGTATATGCCACATATGCCCCCAGAAACATGGGTACTCTACAATCGTCCATCTCCGAGGAGCATGGTATCCGAAGGTATAACGTCAAGGAGGTGGTTGTCCCATACGCCTACTAGCTATCTTCCCCGCCCAATGCGGGTATACAAGTCGAATACACAACGTGCATACCACATAGCTATATGCCAAGTCATAATTTTCTAGATATCTTTATTTTATGCTAAACCGTGATGTGTGTCTCACGCACCAGTAGCTAATCGAGTACGCGAACCAGTATTCCAACATGAATTACAATTGTGATGTGTATACAAGTGTCAGGTCTAGGAGGATATCAGAATACCCTCGAATCTGTAGGTGAGTCTGCTAATGTCTAAGTCTGTTACACTATGTATCGACAGATTTGTCGACCATACCCGAGTCAATCTCGAGCGTGCTTAGTTATATGTATATTGCAACAAGATCACAAACAACAGTTTATAATTTAAACAGTAAAATTTGGCAAGGTATACTTGCCGAGTAATAGTGCAAGCGTCTATAGCAGTGTTCTGAGTTTTAGTGAAAGAAGAAATGGAGTTAGGGTTTTGGGGTGTAATGCATGGAATATATATAGGGATTTAAAGTCGGTTACGCGGGGTTAGTTTAGTATTTTAGGGCTTCAAAATCACTTGCTGCTGCTAGTTTTCTTTCTTTCTTGGTCTCGGTTTGCGACTGAGGGGTTTTTGTAATAATGGGGTTTTTAAGAGGCAGTGGAATGAATGGCTCACATGTGCAGTGAAGCAAAACAAAGTAAAATTGGGTTTTGCTTCTTGCTGTGATATTTTCTACGCGAGTTTTCGGGTGTACACGGGTAGTGGCTTAGGAGTTGGGGTTCGAGTTTTTACGCACGGTAAAAAGAAGAGTTTACGCGGGGGTGAACTGCTGCTGCTGAGGAGTTTTATGCGTGGAGAAGCAAACGCGGGGTGATGAGCTGCTGCTGATTTTCTTACTTTACGCAGGGAGGGCGGTTAACGGGTTGCGGGTTTGATCAAATAGGAAATTTCTATATAAAATTATACATATATTCACAGAAAATTCTAGAAAATATATTGGTGCATACGGTTAAGCTAGCAACTGTCCAAAGGATTTTCTATATGGAATAAATTAGGAAAAAATTTATAGTGGCTCCATAAATCCTTTAAATACAATCTAATAAAACCTATTCTCTTTACTTAGCTCATAACTAATATAAATAAATAGAATATACATTTTTCTGGATTATGGGTTTTACATTCTACCCAACTTATAAAAATTTCATCCTCGAAATTAAAACTAAGTCATGGTAGAAAGTCAAGAATGGTATAAGGTATAAATCAATAAAGTAATTTTATACCTTGGTTTATGAATATGTTCGGAAAACGTTTGCGCATGTCATCCTCGCGTTCCCAAGTGGATTCTTCTGGTGCGCCATGCTTCCATGCCACGCGACCAAGGCTGGTTTCTTAATACTTTCTCTCGACGATCAAGGATTTCCATGGGTTGCTCTTGATATGACAAGCTCGGCCCAATGGTAATTTCTGAATGGTCGAGGACATGACTGCTGTCTGCCATATATCGCCTGAGTTGTGACACATGGAATACGTCATGTACTCTCTCAAGTGAAGGTGGTAGTGCAAGTCGATACGCTACTTCTCCCACTCTCTCTAATACGTTAAATGATCCAATATATCTTGGACTCAACTTGCAAGCGTCCTCCGAATCGAATGGTGCCTCTAGTGGTTGATATCTTCAAGAAGACATGATCGCCTTCGTTAAACTCCAAGGGACGACGATGAAGGTTTGCCTATTATTTTTGTCTGTCTTGCGCTGCTCGCAAGTGTCCTTGTATTTTCTTGATTGTCTCGACTGTTTGAATAACCAGCTCTGGTCCTAGAATTTGCCTTTCTCCAACATCACTCCAACATACTGGAGAACGATATTTTCTACCATACAATGCTTCATAGGGAGCCATTTGAATGCTTGCCTGATAGCTATTATTGTATGAAAACTCGACCAAATATAAATGGTCTTCCCATGATCCACTGAAATCAAGCATAAATGCTCTCAATATATCTTCCAATATCTGAATAGTGCGTTCGGACTGGCCATCTGTCTGCGGGTGATACGATATACTGAACTTTAGGCGGGTACCAAGACTTTCTTGCATGCTTCGCCAAAAGTAAGATGTGAACCTCGTATCTCTGTCAGACACTATACTGACTGGCACTCCATGCAGTCGCACGATCTCTCTCATATACATGTCTACTAAGACCTCTGTAGATTGTCCAATTCTGAAGGAAAAAAGTGGGTAGCCTTGGTGAATCGATCTACGATTACCCATACTGCATTACGACCACTAGGGCTCCTCGGAAAGCCCGTAACAAAGTCCATAGTGATATGCTCCCATTTCCATTCTGGTATAGGGAGTGGTTGAAGTAATCCTGCAGATCTCTGATGCTCAGCCTTGACTTGCTGACATACCAGGCACTTGGCCACAAAGCGTGCTATCTCTCTCTTCATTCCATGCCACCAATAGTACTATCTCAGGTCTCTGTACATCTTTGTTCCTCCTGGATGAATAGAGTATGTTGAGCTGTGTGCCTCTGACATCAGCTCTTGACGAAGTTCTCCATTTGGGACATAGAGACGATCTCCACATCTTAAAGTCTCGTCCTCGTGTATGCGCAATCATGTCTGTATTTTGGCCTCGGTTCTTTGTCGAAGCCTCTGGAATCTGGCATCTGTTGGAAGGACAGTCTTGATCCTTTCGACTAATATTGATTGTAACTGAAAACTTGACAACTCTCCGTCTATTCCGGGCATAATGACCTCTATACCCATCTGCTCTAGATCTTTCAACAGATGTTGTTGGGTAGTCAAGAAGAATGCCATGGGTCTTCTGCTTAATGTGTCAGCTACTATGTTGGCCTTTCCCGGATGGTACTGCAGCTCAATCTCAAAGTCTGTCATCACCTCGAGCCAACGTCTTTATCTCAGGTTTAGGTCTTTCTGCGTGTAGACGTACTTTAGGCTTTTGTAATCCGTGAATATCTCCACTCGTTCTTCGTATAGATAGTGTCTTCAAAGCTTTAAGGCAAAGATGATTGTGGCAAGCTCTAGGTCGTGAGTGGGGTAGTTTTTCTCATGGGTCCTCAGTTGTCTAGAGGCATAGGCCACAACCTTTCCATGTTGCATCAAGACGCATCCTAATCCTTTTTCGGATGCATCGCTATAGATCATGAATCCTCCGGGTCCAGAAGGTATGGTCAAGATAGGTGCCGTAGTCAGATGCTTCTTTAGCTCATCGAATGCTATCTGACACACCTCTGACCAGATGAACTCCTACTCCTTGCAGGTCAAGCAAATCATTGGCTATGCGATCCTTGCAAAATTCTCTATGAACCTCCAGTAATATCCGACAAATCCTAGAAAACTCCTTACCTCTGAGACGTTGGTAGGGGTCGGCCACGTCTCTATTGATGAAATCTTCGCAGGATCTATCAAAATACTATCTCCTGAGATAACGTATCCAAGTAAAGTGACACGATCTAGTAAAAACTCATACTTGCTCAGTTTTGCATAAAGTCTCTCACGTCTTAGTGTCTCTAATTCTAGCCTCAAGTGTTCGTCGTGTTCCTCATGGCTCTTTGAATACACCAAGATGTCGTCGATGAAGACTACCACGAACTGGTCCAGATACTGGTAGAAGACTCTGTTCATCAGGTTCATAAACACAGCAGGTGCATTTGTTAATCCAAAGGGCATCACTAAAAACACATAGTGACCATAACGAGTCCTGAATGTTATTTTTGGAATGTCTTCTCTCCGTACATTTACCTGATGATAGCCTGATCTCAAATCTATCTTTGAGAATACTACTGCTCCTGTCAGTTGGTTGAACAGATCATCAATTCATGGCAGGGGGTACTTGTTCTTGATTGTCAAAGTATTAAGGGCTCTGTAATCAATGCACATATGTAATGTTTCATCCTTCTTTGGTATAAACAATACTGGTGCTCCCCAGGGTGATGCACTAGGACGAACAAACCCCTGGATCTGTAATTCTTCTAGTTGTAGCTTCAGCTCATCCAATTCTTTCTTGGCCAACTGGTACACATTTGAAGATACCGGTGCTGCTTCTGGTACTAACTTAATAGTGAATTCTACTTCTCTATCAAGCGGTAGGCCTGGCAACTCCTCCAAAATACACCCTTGAATTCTGTAATAATTGATGGGGGAACTATCTCCATAGCCATGTAAGCTCCAGGTGTTAGGCCTACTCCTTGCTCGATGGTGCCCCGCATGTACTCGAACTCCGGGTGATCTGGTGGTCTAAAAGTGACGCTACCCTTCCGGCAGTCTAGTATAGCATTGTACTGGCTTAACCAGTCCATGCCTAAGACAACGTCAAAGTTTGGCATTGGGAGTACTAAAAATTGGACTTTTATCTTCCTACTACACACGATTACGGAGCACATTTTAATAGTGTTGGTAACCGGTACTATACCTCCTCCGGTAAGAATTTTCCAACTCTTAGGCAAGGGGGAAGTAGCTACTTTATGCATGGCTACGAAACTACTAGATATAAAAGATACCGTAGCGCCAGAATCAAATAATGCATTTGCAGGTAATGACGCAACCAAAATGGTACCTGTGATAGTTTCCTCTTCTGGTTCCTCCGCAACTGCGGCTAGTGCAAAGGCCTGTTCGTGTCTCTGCCCTCTTGCCTGCTGCCTGGCTCGGTCGAACTGAGCCTCCTGTGGGGCCAAGGGTGGTCCCTTCTAAAATCCTTCGAGGGCTGATGGACGCTGACCTCCAGTCGGGGGTAACATCCTCTGGACTGGTGCTATTGGTCATTGTCCAGTCTGGGGTATTGTCTCTCTGCGTTATGGGCAATCTCTGGCCAGGTGTTGACTTGCTCCACATATCATGCACAGTCCATGCTTTTTCCGGCAGTCTCTGGTGAAGTATCCCTTCTTGCCACAATGGTGACAAGTCGGAAGCTCCTTGTGCTGATATGGCACTGTCCTTTATTGTGCCTGTATTCCTGGACGATGGATTGGCCCTCCTTCTCGGGGCTGAGTTTTGGCTGGTATGGTCGTATTGGAGTACCTCGCTTCTCGGCCGATGGCCTCCTGGATTCTTACTTCTGAAAGAACCTCCTCATAGGAGATCCTTGACTGTGTGGTGGTATACCTCTGTAGCTCGGAGGTAAGGCCGTGATGGAATCTACTAGCGTTTTCTAGCTCGTTAGGTATTAGGATGGCACCAAATCGACTAAGTCGACTAAATTCTGCGTCATATGCATCTACAGTCATAGTTCCTTGCTCCAGGTGTAGGAACTAGGAGTATAGAGCATTCCTGACCGTAGCAGAGAAATACTTTGTATTGAAGTACACTAAGAATTGCTCCCACGTCTGGTTCTTGCCAACGCTGCATTCTATGGAATCCCACCAGTGATGGGCGTTGCCTTTGAGTTGGGCCCTCATTGCGGTCATCCAAATATCTGGATGCAGCTATGAACCTTCTAGTAGCATCTCCGTGTTGGAGACCCAATCTGATATTTCCTCCGGAGTCTCGTTGCCCGAAAATGTTCCCGGGCCCATCTGGCAAAAATCTCGGACAGTACCAGCTGGTTGGACAGGTGCAGGTGCTGGATTTGATGTTCTCTCCAGAGCTGTCATCAAGCTCTACCTTAAGGTCTCAGTCTAATGCCATTGTGCCTGCATCATGGCTTGGAAGAATTAGAATTTTTGTGGCTGTTCCTCTAGTTGTGGCATCAGGGCTGAAAAGGGTGGAGGTGGAGGCAAAGGTGTATCTGCCTGCTGTGTCGGTGCCTGGGAGGTCTGTCCTCCTTGCTAGGCTAGTGTAGCCTCCTGAGTAGGACCATTGTGGAGGTATGGGTTGATGGATAAACCAGTGTCCGTCTTGGGGATTGGTCTCTCGGGGTAGTTAGCGTCCTATTGACATCAAGCGAGGTGTCTGTTGCCTGATCAACCCTATTATCTGTGTGTCCACTGGGTACATCCATATTTCTGGGGGAGGATAGAAAAATATGAAAGGAATAATCAGGATGTAATTATTAAATAGAAAACAGAAGTATGAATTTGGCCTGGGAAACTGTCCATGTATTCTATAGTCAAAAACTCCTAACATACTTGAAGCCTTTTCCTGCGTAAAATAGGGCATTCAAGGTCGTTAGAGTAAAAATATGTTACTAAGCTATCTGCATAAAAATAGAGGTTCAAGAAAGTTAGAGTAAAACAAGGTTTCGAGGAAGTTTGGCGTAAAATAAAACTTCAGAACTGTCCGCATAAAGTAGAGGTTCAAAAATAATTTGGCATAAATCAGAGATAAAATGATTTGGCATAAAATATGGCTTCAGAACTTGTCAAGGGGTGTGGCGTAAAGTAGAGTTCCTAAGCTGTTTGGTAAGAGTCTGCGTAAAAGTTTTCGTGCGTAGAATCTGCGCAAAAATCTCTGTGTAAAGTTTGCGTAAAAGGTCTGCGTGTAAATTCTGCACGTAAAATATTTGCGCGTAGAAACTTACTGCACAAAATATGTTGCGGCGTAAAGTTGTGCGAGGAACTCATGATTTTGTTAGTCAAATCAGTGATCCTGTCTTCTGACAAAAGTACTTGCACGTCGATCGAGATGGCGGTTGTGATAATGATTTTGCACAGAGACCTAGGTTGTCGTTTAGTGACATATTTGATATACCACTAACAGGAAGAAAATTTTGAGTCTTCTGAATACGCTGCCTATGCTGTATTGACATAAATGAGCTTTTATGCTCAAGTCTGAAAGGAGTTTTTATGCTCAAGACAAGATAAGCCAAAATCAGAGGTTACGTCAAAAGTCGTTTCTGCACAGGGCTCGAGGCATATCTCTGCATTTAATGCACAAGATTTATTTTCTTCTAAATTTGTCAAGTCTGAGAAAGCTAAAACTGTGGCTAATATGCTCATATCACCATCCTTGTGGTTTTCGCCTAAACAGACTACTTTACGTTGTTTATCTATTATTCAAGAATTCTCGATTTTATGCTGGGGTAGTTACCTACGAGGTTTGTATGACAGGTCATACGCAGGATTTAGGAAGACTAAGGGACCGCAGCGTAAAGTAGGCAATCCTCTACATATTTTGGCTTTTTATGCCAACAATAGTCACTTGGTTGATTGATATAAATAGAGGTCCCTGGTCATGGCGTAAATGGTTTTTGGCGTAGAACTCTGTTTTATTCGAAACATAGGTTGGTTTGAAGGAAAGAATGAGATTTTAGTCAAGTATGGATGAGATCCTTATACTCTATTCCTATACGCAGGCCTGTTTGGTACAGTTATATAACCAAGAAAATATATTCTAGACCTGCATGGGCCACCACTAAAAATATGTCACGTCCCAGTCCCAGAATACGTAGGACTAGGAATACGTAATATGCCCAGTCGTATGTATACGAACTCCAATATATAGAAAATATATATACACGTACGCTGTTCATGAATATCCAATTCACCAGTGGTAATATACTGTTACAACCAGTCATACACAATCTATATCTCATCTACAAAATATCAAGGAATACTGTAAGTGCTAGAATATAAGCGCTGAGTCTGAAATATCATAGTACAATCCAGATATGTCTGGTGGGAACAAACCCACTACAAAAATAAGAGTGCTGGAATATAGCATAACTAGAGCATCGTCTATCTAGATAAAGAGGCTCCAGCTATAAGTAGAAGTCTACCCAAGATCAAAGGAACTCTGATGGTAGCACCTCTAACTCCTTCTCACATGCGTACCTTGTCTCCTGCCCAGGTCCGTACACCGTGGGATAATATGCCTCATCTAAATCTGAAAGGAAACCAGGTCCTCAGTGGGACATAACAAGATACATAAAAGTATGCCATATATAAATACTGAATAAATTAAATAAGGGTGTGCTAACCATCTAAGTGAATGCAATGTGAAGACCTCATAGTACGTATGGGAAAGTATAGGCTAGACATATGCTGACTTAATTCACCAATCGTCGTGACTGGCTAGTATATGCCACATATGCCCCCATAAACATGGGCACTCTACAATCGTCCATCTCCGAGGAGCATGGTATCCGAAGGTATAACGTCAAGGAGGTGGGTGTAACATACGCCTACTAGCTGTCTTTCCCGCCCAATGCGGGTATACAAGTCGAATACACAACGTGCATACCACGTAGCTATATGCCAAGTCACAATTTTCTAGATATCTTTATTTTGTGCTAAACCATGATGTGTGTCTCATGCACCGGTAGCTAATCGAGTACGCGAACCAGTATTCCAACATGAATTACAATTGTGATGTGTATACAAGTGTCAGGTCTAGGAGAATATCAGAATACCCTCGAATCTGTAGGTGAGTCTGCTAATGTCTAAGTCTGTTACACTATGTATCGACAGATTTGTCGACCATACCCGAGTCAATCTCGAGCGTGCTTAGTTATATGTATATTGCAACAAGATCACAAACAACAGTTTATAATTTAAACAGTAAAATTTGGCAAGGTATACTTGCCGAGTAATAGTGCAAGCGTCTATAGCAGTGTTCTGAGTTTTAGTGAAAGAAGAAATAGAGTTAGGGTTTTGGGGTGTAATGCATGGAATATATATAGGGATTTGAAGTCGGTTACGCGGGGTTAGTTTAGTATTTTAGGGCTTCAAAACCACTTGCTGCTGCTGGTTTTCTTTCTTTCTTGGTCTCGGTTTGCGGCTGAGGGGTTTTTGTAATAATGGGGTTTTTAAGAGGCGGTGGAATGAACGGCTCACATGCGCAGTGAAGCAAAACAAAGCAAAATTGGGTTTTGCTTCTTGCTATGATATTTTCTATGCGGGTTTTCGGGTGTACGCGGGTAGTGGCTTAGGAGTTGGGGTTCGGGTTTTTACACGCGATAAAAAAAAGAGTTTACGCGGGGGTGAACTGCTGCTGCTGAGGAGTTTTACGCGCGGAGAAGTATACGCGGGGTGATGAGATGCTGCTGATTTTCTTACTTTACGCGGGGAGGGTGGTTAACGGGTTGCGAGTTTGATCAAATAGAAAATTTATATATAAAATTATACATATATTCACAGAAAATTCTAGAAAATATATTGGTGCATACGGTTAAGCTAGCAACTGTCCAAAGGATTTTCAACATGGAATAAATTAGGAAATTTTTTATAGTGGCTCCATAAATCCTTTAAATACAATCTAATAAAATCTATTCTCTTTACTTAGCTCATAACTAATATAAATAAATAGAATATACATTTTTCTGGATTATGGGTTTTACAATACGTATGTGTTATATATATATATATATATATATATATATATATATATATATATATATATATATATATATATATATATATATATATAGCTACTTAGTTAGAGTTAGAGGGTAAGGTAATATATATATATATATATATATATATATATATATATATATATATATATATATATATATATATATATATATATATATATATATATATTGATGTTATATATATAAGTATATATTATAGATAGCTAGCTAGTTAGCTAGAATTAGAGGGTAAGGTATCTCAATACCTTGAGATACCAAGATATTGAGGTAAGATTGGGTATCGGAGATGAGGTATTTGTCTATACACTAGGTTGTATATATATATATATATATATATATATATATATATATATATATATATATATATATATATATATATATATATATATAGTTAGATATATGTTATATATAGTAGCATATGGTAGTATATATATAGATAGTTAGTCAGTTAGCTTGTGTTGGTGAGGGGTAAGGCTTGAGTATCTCAATACCTTGAGATACTCAAGGTATTGAGCGTCGGGGCAAGGTATTGAGTTCTAGCCTAGGAATGAGGTTAGACCTATATATATATATATATATATATATATATATATATATATATATATACGTGCTGGTATATATTTTAGAGGGTATATGCGGGGCGTATAGCATAGGTTGAGCTATTGGATACCGAGGGTGTAAATCCCCTCGATTAATTCTATAGATAGACAAGTTTGGATTTGGAAAATTTTGGATTAGCAGCAGATGTTGAGGTTTAGAGTAGAGTTGTCTGTTATTTTATTTAATTAAACCCTTGGAGTACCCTATCATTGTTTAATTATTCGGAGACCATTATCAGTCCATAAATTCTATCAGACTATTGTACTTCTGACTTAACTCGCCAATTTAGGCACTAGATTTTTCGTCACACAAAAATCAAACCCGTTGTGCCTTAAATTAATCGCACAACTTCCCGTATCCTAAAATCCATATTTAATTCCGTATCGGACACCTGTGTCGTTATCCTCAATTTTGAGATACCAACTTAACCCGTTGAGCCAGACCAACTAAAGGGTCCAAGACTGACTCCAAGCCCCCACCATTTTTGACCTTTGTGTCATTTTCAAATTTTGACCCCAAGTGCCTCTATTTAATTTAAAAGCGCGGGGCACTTTAATTCTTTTTAAATCGGGGATACCAATTTTGTCTAATCCTATTTTAATCCCCAAATTAATCCCAATGCCCATTTAATTAAACCCATGCCAAACACCCAACACTCCCTCACCATGCAAATCACCAAGCTCCATCTTTCTCACAATTTTTGCATTATTTCATGTGTTCGTGCAATTTCCCGAATTTAAGGGGCTTAGTTACAATTTATTAATTTAGGTATCCTCACCCTATTGGCCATGATCAAATGGAGAGCTTACCATTCTTTGACCTAGTCAACATTTTCCTCCTTCCTTTGCATGGAGAAACCCACTCCTCCATGTGAAATCCTAGCCCTCCAATTTAAATGAGAGCATCTCCACCACACATCACTCACACACCTCCCTATAAAACATCACCTTTACCCTCACAACTCCCAAGCCGGCCATAATCCCTAGGCATTGAACCCCCATCTCTCTCCTCCCTCCTCCATTTTATTCTCCATACAAAATTTCTTCTTCTTCCTTTATTCTTCTTTTTCCTTCTTCTCCCTGAAGGAGAACTCCGGTCCGGCCAACTATCAAATTCGGCATGTGCACAGCGACTCCGGCCCGGCAGCTCCGGCCTGTGCACAGCCACTCCGGCTCAGACTCCCCTACTGCTACGTCTGGTCCGGCCGCTGCTGACCCACTCCGGCTGTGCAGCTCCCCGCACGGCCTACTGCCGATAGCACAGCCCTCGACTCTGGCTGTACAGCACCCCGATCCCGCTGTGCAGTTCTTCCCCTCGCTCCGGCCTCCCTCATCCGGCCATCTCCTTCCTGTCAGCTCCTATCATCATCATCATCACCACCACCACCACCACAAGCTCCCATCATCATCACCACCACCACCACCGCGAGATCACTACCACCACCATTGACATCCATCCAGTTAGGCCAGCACCACCTCGCTCCGGCCGCCTAGGTATACTTCTCCCCCTCTCTTTACATTTAGGTATTATTTTGTGTATTAGTTAGGGCTATGTTGTATAACTTTGTTGTGTAATATTAGTGTAATGAGGATCCGATATGAGATTAGGGTTTAATATTGAGATTAGGTTTTACTTACATAAGAGATTAAAATAGAATTAAAAGATATGCATGGAAATTTTAGGCTTATGAATGCATTGAGTTTTAGGATTTAATTGTTCCAAGCAATTGATGGTTAATGGAGGAGCAGGTTAAATTATAGTAAAATGATACGGTGATAGCAAAATATTGGTTATTTGGAGAGCTAATATTTGATGATGAATTTAATTGAGTAGTAGCTAGGTTATTGGAAAGCGGCATTCAAATATTAAATTAATGGTTTGTGTAATCGAGGGTTTAATTGATTAATATTTTAACTTATTCAAGGTTGATATAATTAAACGTGCATATTAATGTCGGTGAATACCAGGGTAAAATCTGAGGATGATCATGACTTGAACTACTGAAAAACATTATGATGAATATTGGAGATTGAGGATTGGGCTGAGGATATTAGACAGGTGATTGATTTTGAGATAGGTATTATTCGGATCAAGGATCAGAGATTGAGAACTGTGAATTATTAGTTAACTATTTGAGATTAAGACTAAGTTTAGGTGTAGATGTGTGTCGCATTCCAGTCTGTCGTGGAATAGATTATTGATTATTGGTTTGTATCTCATCTCTAAGTACTGCGGGACCTGAGGGCTTGGACGCGGTACCGGAACCCCGTCATCAGCAGCCGGACGCAGGCAAGTGTACCTTGCCACCCTGTATTTCAGATTATAGATATTTGTTGTTCTTTATGTATATTATACGCGTATTTATGTTGACGTTCGATATTTCGCATCCGGAACACAACCGGGTGCTGACGTTCGTCGTAACATCTTAGAATATTTGTTAGATGCTTCGTAGCACCTCGATGTACGTACCTGAGTATACCGACACCCCAGGATACACTTATACACTGTGATCGTGCCAGATTCTTGTATCCTGATACTGACATCATGACCAGAGACTAGGATGACCTTAGGGTCGCGTCTGTTGAGTTATTTCTGTGTGTCAAGACTGTTAGATAGAGGTTCAGGTTCAGCGCACCATCGTTGACCGCTTGGAAAGGGGAAGACAGTTACTAGACGTTTTGGCTCCTCTGCACACGCTTATATATGTATATGTAGTGTTCCTGTATTCTAGAGTAGTGTATCACCCGTGTGACTCTGTGCTCGGAGCTACGGTATGTCCCATGTGTCTCTGTGTTCGGAGCTACAATTTTATTTTAGATAGCCCACGCGTCGAATATTGTCTTCAAACTGTGTCACACTTGTTTGGTTATGATAGAATACCCTGTCATTGCACTTGTACTTTCTGTTTACTTGGCATTGCTATATTTTTGTACCTTGTTACGTCCCTCTGAGGACCTAGTTCCCTTCCAGGTGTAGGAGACGAGGATTACCCGGAGGAGTACGGACCGGGCATCTATCCAGTAGTTGTACTCACTGTCGAGGACGAGGTCATCCCTGAGGACTTTGCCTGATCGCTGGTAGCGACTCTTTCCTTGGGACGGTATCATTACCTAGTTACCTGATGTCGTTCCAAGTTATCTTATTGCTTATTTTTATTCCAGTATTTTGTATTAGCGGGTTTGTTCCCGTATGACTACTCTAGTATTTGTACTTGATACTTATCTTGGACATTTCTTTTCTGCACATTAGTTGTTGTATTTATCTCTATCGTGCTCTTATATTGCTGCTTGTGGATGAGATTTAGGTTGACTATTTCTGTGTATTGTGATGGATTATTTATTGTACTTTACAGCTTAAGTGTACTCCGACGGGCCCATTAGATTGGAATGCCCGCCGAAGTGCACTGCGGCCATTGCCACGTGACTCGATTCCTTACCGATGGAACCGGGGCGTGACAGAGGGTATCCCGGTATCTCAAGGAGGCGAGTTTGAGGGTTTATTAGCTTAATGGCCTAGTTTTGACCTAGAATTTTAGGGGCACCCTAGTTTGACCTAGAGTTGACCGTAGTTGACCCGGTTGACCGCCAAAGTCAACTTTTGCCCTAGATTTGACCTAGAGTTTACTTTTTGGACCCAGAGTTGACTTTTTGACCCAGATTTTACCGGTTTGACCCGTTCGACATAGAACAACCCTAGAACATTATTTTTAGTTATTTTATATTTGTTTAATTCTTTAGAACCCTGTTTAACCTTGTTTTTCATAATAGGTCCTTGCGATGCCAGTTCGGATCGTCAGTTGCTCAGGACGTCAGACGAGTACATTCTTTGATAGTTTCTATTATCTGATGATTATTATGATTCAGTTTCTAGTATAGTATTCTCTGATTTTTCTGGCACGACACGGACTAGTATTTCTGAATTTATTTACTTGTGACACATATATTTTAGGTTTCTGGCCTCTATTCTGGAA
Source organism: Iris macrosiphon (assembly GCA_036927795.1). NCBI lineage: Eukaryota > Viridiplantae > Streptophyta > Magnoliopsida > Asparagales > Iridaceae > Iris > Iris macrosiphon. Next base: position 155,168,147 of record JAYESA010000015.1, read on the forward strand.
TTACCTACTGGCATCACATCGTGACTCACTACAGGCATTACTCATGTTTCTGGCTGGACTCATACTTGATTTACGTGTCGGGTCTTGGATTCACTTGTACTAGTCGGGGCGAAAAAATACTCGAGTAGACATATAAACATTCCTAACTGGAATTACTGGAATCACTCCCTCGTGTCTAATCTAGAATGATAGCAGCCGCACACCCAGTGTGCGGTGAGCCGTACTTACCCCTGGCCGTTTACATGTCGAAACAGGTATTTCAAAGACACGAGTTCATTCTTTCTAAGCTGTACTCACTTGCATTCTTGACTGGTCTCACTTATACTTTCTGGACTTGTCCATTACATTTATTCTTGCTGGACTCACTACATGTTCTTGTGTACACACTTGATCTTAGTGTAGATTTCTTGTATCTTGCAGTCATTACTATCTTGTTTCTGATATTCATGCATCTTTACCTTTATGCACCAGTAATATGTATATATTTCCTTGTTTCATACTTTATTTTTTTTTACCTTTCTACTTGCTACAACTGCTTTATAGTTTTTATCATTTAACTGGAACTGCTGTTAGAGGTGTACTTGCTCCAATCCTGACTGGATATATTTTTCAGAGGATCCAGAGGATTGGTGTTCGACATTTTATGGACCTCAGTCTATCGATGGTGCAGACAGGGACCCCCTAGTTTAGAAGTGATTTTCGGGTTGGTAGCTGGATCACTAGGACCTCAGTTGTTGTATTTATTAGCATTTGGTACCGGATTTGTCCCCGACTTTTGGATTGAGATCTTGTATTATATTTGATTCTGGATATTATTGTATTATTATTATTATTATTATTATTATTGTTGTTGTTGTTGTTGTTGTTTTAGTAGCAGTTGTTTAGACTTTATAGTTGTTAGACTTCTGTGTTATCTTATCGTGCTTAGATTCGTGATTGAGTACTTGTGTTATCTTTCATATTGCTCCTCCGTTTGGAGTTGTGATCTTGACAGGTACCTATATTGATTGTGTGAGATTGTTAGCTAGATAGTAGACCTAGACAGCATTATACTGCCGATGCTGCGGCGTAGGCTGGACTTACCCATGACTCATGCCCGATTTTTTGAGTGCGGGTCATGACAGGATAGCCATTTTACCTCTCATTTTTAGTGGAGTTTGCTGACAAGTTTGGACACCCAGCTCAAGTTTAGTACTGCATATCATCCCCTGACAGATGGGCAGTCAGAGAGGACTATTCAGACTCTCAAGAATATGTTGCGCACTTGTGTACTAGATTTTGGGATTTCTTGGAAGAACCATCTCCATTTGGTAGAGTTTGCTTACAACAAAATCTACTAGACTAGTATAGAGATATGACCATTTGAGGCTCTGTATGGTCGAAGATGTCCTACTCCCTTGTCATGGGATGATATTGGAGAGAGAGTTTCGCTAGGGCTATAGATGGTTGTGGATGCATTGAAGAAGGTTAAGCTGATCAGAGACAGACTTCGAGTGGCGCAAGATAGACAACGGTATTGAGCCGATAACCACCGGAGACCTTTGGAGTTTGAGGTATAGTTTTAGATTTTTGTTATGCTTGATATTGGTTATTTTTTATAGATTAAGTTATTAAGGTTGTGTTTTGTTTTAGGTCAGAGTTTTGGTATTTTTGAGGATTTCTTCCATATGAGGCACGATTCGTTTCGGTTGAGACGAGAAGCTTAGTCCACGATTCATCGGACCTTTTACTATTTTCGAGAGGGTCAGTGCAGTTACTTATAGACTAGACTTGCTACCTGCATTGAAGAAAGTTCATAATATGTTTCACGTATCGTAGTTGAGACAGTACGTGACGAATCCTAGTTACGTGTTGGATCACTCAGAGATAGAGGTGGGCCTTACTCTTAGCTACCCAGAGCAGCCAGTTATAATTCTGGATCGGAGAGAGAAGATACTGAGGAACCAGGCTATTCCTTTGGTATGCGTCGCATGGAGGCATCACTCTCCGGGGGAGTCTACCTGGGAGAGAGAAGATGAAATGCGAGAGCATTACCCATATTTGTTTGTGCCTTGAGGTATATTCTGATATGTTCTTTCCTAGTTATGTTCTGTTCTTTTGTTTTATTATTTATTGAGGATAATTTTTACCTTTGAATTTTGAGGACACCTGGTGGTCTTGTCACTACCATATTTTTTAGGAGAGGATATTTTGGTAATTTTATAATTAATTAATTATTGTGCATATCGTATAATTATTTATTGTGTTATTTATTTATTGCTAGATGTTAGTATTTATTTTGGACTTTTGTTAGTGGATCTAACTAGTTTAGTTTAGACTCATGGACCAACATTTACAATTAGTTAGAATTAAGCCCAATTAGAAGCTCATTCATTAGGAGGAGGATTAATTTAATTAAAACCATTAGACTAGAATATTTTCTCCTTAATTATTTCTTCATAAGAGGCCCCAAGGGGTATAATGGACATTATATAGTAGCTTGAGCGAGGGGCTAAGGGGGCCCAGCCATTTAAAAGAGGGAAGAAAGTTTCTCTCTCCTCTTTTTATTTTAAATCTAATTCTAGAATTTTTCTCAACCAAATTCCTTCATTTTCACATCAACTCTCTATCAAATTTCTTTCCAATTCCTTCCCAAATTACCATTGGAGGCTAGTAGAGCAAGGATCTAGAAGGAGAAAGTAAGGATCTACAAAGAGGAGCAAGGATCTACAAGTTGAAGGCAAAATTTATCAAATTTGGAGGTTGCATTGGGAATCCATCTCCCAATAGATAAATTTTAGTTTTTTTCCTTTAATTAGGTTCTAAATTTGAGACTTAACCATAAAAAACTACCCCACGTGCATAGGCTACCCATAGAAATTAGAATTAGGTTCATAGGAGGCCTGTGGAGGAAGTTATGGTACTTTTGTGTCAATTTTGGGAGAATTTTGAGATTGACACTTGTTGTATTTGTCAATTGGTCATATAAACCAAATTGACATGTGTTTATTTGTTTGTGGCTAGTATCATGTCCATAATTGGATACGTGTAGGTCGTATTCCAATAATTTGGTGATACGTGTTAATTTGGGGGTTCTTTCTTCGATACAGGACTTTGTACATGTCATATTTTGACACGGACACGTAGTTGTATAATTTACTCTGTGTATTGTTTATTGTCACACCCCAGTCCCAAAATACGTAGGACTAGGAATACGTAACATGCCAGCTACGCATTCGACCAGACTCCGGTCCGATTCGAATACGTATAAGTTGTAATAAAAGGGTCACTTTCTATAAATATCTATGTCTCAATCCACAATGAACAGAATATACAAGAATAAGCTACATATGCAAAGTCGGCCGCCAGTAACCCATAAGCTCGAATAGACTCGAGAAAGGAATATGAGTCTATAAAACTAGGCTATAACAGCAAATGAATAAATAATATGAATACTAACCAATACTCCGAAAAAAATAATATAAGTACCTGGTACCAAGTTCTGCATGACAAAGCAACACACATCAGCACTCCAGACAGGCTGCACAACGGTCTATGCTGTAAAACTGGCAAGTAACCAGGTCCTCAGAGGGACGTAACAAGGTACAAGAAACAGCATGCCAAAATAAATGCAGTATAAAAATATATCAAAGTGTAAACTAAGTACCAGCTAGGTGATATAAAAATGAGAGCATTTATCATACTCAGGCTGAAACTACCATAGGCTCTATGTCAGAGAAACCCATAGCAGCATTAGTATCACGACTCCAGTATATATGCCAAAGCAAGTATTATCACGACTCCAGTATATGTGCCAAAGCACCTTCAGTAGTATAGTATATATATTAATAATCAGCCTGTAGTATGGTGTGTCTCTCCCCACCAAATATAATCACACATCTCATATCCACGATATCTCATGTCCATGTCACGCAGGATCATGACCTCTAATTGATGCAACGAGTCATAATGATAGCTATGAATATAAAGTCTATGTCACAAGCCTATATAGAATCACCATGAATATCTCAGGAAGATTCTGTCTCATGAACAGTGTTAAGTGTCCTATGGTATGACGTACTTGATAGTGCAAGCACGAAAATGTATAGGGTCTCGATATCCATGTCTAGGTGACATTACACAACTCCGAGTACGGCGTTGGCACCCAAATATTATTCGGATGCTAAGTAATGTCACACGGTCCTAGGTTGAATAGATACAACATATAAATAAATCAAAAGAATATTATGTAACAAGAACTGTAAGATTGGCAAGGTACACTTGCCTGGTTCTTGGATTCCCACTGCTGCTCTGGTATTAGCGGGATCTGCAGGTACTCCTCCGGTTGCTAAAATAAATGTTACCATCAGGTTCGTAAGATATCAAATAGCTAGAATTGCATGTCCATAAGTCCAATTTGGACACAGGGGCAAAAGTGATAGTTTCTGGTCAAAGCGGGATCCACATGTGGTCCACTTCGCACCGAAAAATGTGACGGAGACAACATTCTCCAAATTTATCAAATTTAGTGTCTACAAGTCTAGAATGACGATACGAACCCAACAGAATATCCAGAACTGGATTTCGATGAGCCGATCACAAAATCGCCCGTCAAGTGGAGCCGTGGGGCCCATAATACAGGATTTTGTCAACGTTCTCAAAATTGAACCAAACTTGGGTCACAGGACCAGCGTATTACTATGAGTCCGATGGTGTACGTTTTATTTCGATATGACAAGCGTACACGAAGTTACAACGAGTTTCAGAATATGGCCGATATGAGATGTTGTCGACGGATACGCATTGATTTCGGTGTGCACGCACATCCAAATCAACTTTCGCAAAATCTCACACGTCTATATTAACGACGTACACCTTTCGGTGAAGTTTGCACATAACCAAGTTATCCTGTTTAGCGGGGCACACCCAGTTCCAAGAAATTTGGGTTTTTAAATAACCAATATTTCGGTTATTTTCACCCTCAAATAATATGCAATCTACAGCTCAATAAATTGAACTAAAAATAGGGTTTAAAACTTGGTTATATGGTCTAAATAAATGTTCAGGACAATTTTGAAAACATTTAATAGGTTGGTCGCAAAACGGTCGTGAACTGGAGAGTTCAAAATATTTTTTGAATTTTTAGAAAAGGAGATTATTTTCCTGATTTTGCGTCACAGTTTACGATCGCCACAGGACGCGATACCCCGAACGAGTTGTACGGGGTTCGAGAGGGTCACGCAGGGTATGCACACGAGTCGACAAAATAAAAAATGAGACAGCGAGGAGAGAGAAAAACTTACCGGAATAATGGCTCAGAATCGACTAAAATTGGGCGTACGCGAGGGCGCGATAACGCTCGGCCGGCGAATGCTAGGGTTTCTGTGGTGGTTGCTGGGGGTCACCAGGGTAGCTGTGATGGCGCTGGAGTCGACGGGGTTCATCGAGGAGGATGGAGTCGGACGGAGCCGGGGTAGGAAGAGCCGGGTGGGGACAGTGAGCTCGGTGGTTCTCGGTGGGTCAGAGGCGTCGGGTGGATCGAGGGTGACAGAGACAGGGGATCGTTGAGGCTCGGTTGTGAAGTGGCAGCGATGGGTGAAGGGGCCAGGAATCTTCGGCGGCCGGGGAAAGAAGTGGCAGAGGCGGCGGCCGAAGATGGTGGAGAGATGGCGGAGGCAGAGGGGTTTTATAGGAGGAGAGGGAGGTCATCGATCGGCCGTTGCCAGGAGGGAGACAGGAGCGGGGAGGTAAGGCATCGCGAAGGCGAGCGGATGCAGGGGAACAGTCGCGAGGGAGGTGGAGAGCCACGGCGGCAGAAACGGCCGCCGGGGAGGGGAAAGGTCGACGGGAATCGGGTGAATTAGGATAGGTACTGTAGATTACGGGTCGGATCGGGTTGGTGGGTTCGGGTATGGATTCGACCCGGCCCGCTAGAGTTTGGGTCAGGTTTGGTTCAGGATGGGTTCGGGTCAGTCTGGTTCGGTTTAATTAGGGTTTTATAAACCGGTTCAATTTGGTTTAATTAAAACATAGTTTTTAGGTCTTTAAAAATAGTTTCGGGGTCCAATAAATTCCAGAAAAATTATTCTATGTCTAATATTTTATTTTACACCCAAAAATATTATTTTCTTAATATTTTAATATTTAATAAAATCACAAAAATTATTTATTACAGGAATACATTAATTTTAATTAGTTAAAATTACAGAAAATTCTTGAAAAATTATTTTTAAATTCCTAAAAAATCTGGGGGTTTACATTCATAAATAGTAATTTAGACTTGTTCGTGTCCTTCAGGGTACGTTTGATTGTGTGGTGAACTCGTATCGTAAGCGTATCATAGATCTAGTGTGATACGGATGCGATGCACTCCATGTGTTTGTTATATTTTATTTTTAGATTCAATTTCCATTGTTCTTAACCATTTATAATAGATGCATTCATATATATATATATATATATATATATATATATATATATATATATATATATATATATATATATAACATACACACTTACATTATACATATAGATACACACAAACACATAGGTAGATATATCACTCCCTCTCACATATACATATAGATATAGTAGCATCACACACATAAATACATATATATAACATACATGTATACATATAACATATCTATTATATATATAGATGTATATCTACATATATATAAACACATATCCATATAGATATTTGATAGACTAGTACATATATATATATATATATATATATATATATATATCTACATGTGTATGTATATTTGTATATATATATATATGGGGTAATATATCTACATGTGTATGTATATTTGTCTATATATACATATATGTATAGATGAGAGGAGTGTTATATATAGATTGATGCATTAGGAGAGTTGATATATGTATATAGGTGTTATATATATATATATATATATATATATATATATATATATATATATATATATATATATATATATATGTATATAGGTGTTATATATATATATATATATATATATATATATATATATGAGGTTATGTGTATGAGTTTGTACTAAGGAGCTAGGCAGCAAGGTGCCAGTAGCAACAGCGAGATTGCATTGATGCAATATAGCAGAGCAGCTCGGGCACAAAGGGAGAGCAGCAGTTCAGCAAGGGGACATGGCACCAGCACTGTGAAACTCTGTGTGCACAGTAGAGGTTTCGAGCAGCAGTTCAGCGAAGGAAGCGTGCACAGTCATCGGCAGCAATAACAAGCAGTAGACATCAACATTGGCAGCAGCTAGCAGCAAGGCCTGCTGTGCCAACTGCAGCAGCAGTTTCACCAGCAGTAGCAGCTTGAATATGCTGCACGAGCAGGAACAACCATTGCGAGTAGCAGTAGTGCACAGACAACACAGTATCAACAACTGGAGGATGTCAACAGCAACAGGGAGTTCAGTCAGTTGACTAGTTGGTGAGTAGTTCATTGGTTAGTAGCTAGTATATAGTTAGTAGTATCTAGTTTATATTAGCATCTATTGGTATATATCTCTTATGTATCTCTAGTTATCTATATATAGATATGTGTACATGTATATATGTATTAATAGTTGGAGATTATTTGGATAGTTAGTTAGTATATACTAGTAGTTGGTAATTAGTATAGTAGGTGATATTGTATTGATATATACCTATTAGTATATAGTTAGTTTGGGTAGCTAATATATACTAAGGTCATATTTACCTTGAGATACCAAGGTAAATCTCAAGATATTGGCCGATACTCAAGATATTTGAGTTGGGTATCAAGATGGGGGTTTAGTGGTGCGATACCGCATTGGTTCAAAGCCAAGGTATCCACTTAGCACTAGATTAGTTAGAATATTATATTATTGATAATTATATATACATATATGCTATTTGTAAACCCCCTCACCCGAAATTAGGTTTACTTGGCTTATAGAGTGGAATTAGGGCTAGTTTGAACCCAATTTGAATTTAGAACACGGCATTTGATTTAACTGTATATTATTTTATCGTGAAGCGCACCTTACTGTTGCCTCGTTAATTGGAATAGTACACTGGCCATTGCCTGTCTATAAATTCCACAACCCTGTCCTAGACTTGACCACCATCTATTCTGACCTCTATACTCATGCTTTCTGGTGCGACAAATAATCGCACAATAAAAATCGCGGATGTATTTCTTAAATTCTAAATAAATCACATCCTTGCACCCATGTGCATCCTAATCGAAATCGGGAACCCAATCTTGACCGTTTTGTACAACCTGAATTTTATTAATATTCTACTCTGTGTCCTCTATGTCCCAGACCCTTTGTTCTGCTTATTTTTATTTCCCTGTACTCCTAATTAATTTTAGAACATCGTGCATGTTCGATTTAATTAATTAAATCTAAATTTCTGCCTTTGTGCAATTTCCTAATAGTTGGGGGCTTTTATGCAAAAACTTAGTGAGGTGTCCCCACCATTGAATAATTCATGAAGAAATTCAACTTTTCCCTTCATAGAAAATTTTCCCATAATTTTTCGGAATGTGCAACGCGCACATCATCCCCCATTTAAATTCCAGCCTCGTATTTAATTAATACAAATTATGGCTCTCCAAACATCCTCATTGAGCCCAAGGCCCATCCCAAGGAGAGTGTTGACCAAGGTCAACTTTTCCTAGGTCAAATTCAACCTCCTCACATGTGTATATAATATCCTTTCATTACTTTTCCTTTTCTAAATTTTTCAAAACCAAATATCAAAACCTAAATTTAGCCGCTGCCATGAAGCTTTTCTCCTTCTCCTTATTCTTCTTCACCTTCTACAACTCATTATTCCCTTATTTCATGAACCCCTCCACACAGACCACCACCATAATCTTGATACATCACCGTCGACTGACATCTCCACCTGCCTGACGTCCCTGCGCCGGAGTGGTCGACCTCTCCTTCCTCGAGTATTCTGCCTCTCAGCCTCCACGTGCGCAGCTCCGGCCTGTGAACGACTCCCCCGACCGGCCGTGCGTGTCTTCCCCCCCCCCGCGGCGGCTCTGGCTGTGCTTCCGTCGATCGACCCCTGTGCAGCCCCTCTCTCGACCCATGGTGCAGCCACCCCACGGCCACCGTCCGGCCGACTAAGTCCCCCGGGCCGGCTGACTCACTCCAGCAGTGCACCCCCTGACCCGTCCGACCCCGCCTGGAACTGCCCTAGTCATCGATGGGCTCCGCCGACCAGAACGCCCACTCTTAGAGACCCGGACACAGGCGCCCTAGCTCCGGACATAGCAGCCTCAGACCGGACACGGCAGATTTGAACCAGGACACGAAACAGTCACCCGGACACGAGAAATTCTGATTTTACGGAGCCCTGTTCAGGTAACCCGTTCTCTCTCCTCGTTACCCAGTTTTCGATTCTGTCAGTTGTGTCGCGTAGACTGTGTAACCCTCTCGATGCCCGTAAAACTCGCTCGGTGCGTCGCGTCCTGTGGTGATCGCGAACCGCGATCCAAAAACAGGAAAACCAATGCCCTGTTTTACCCCAGAACTGAGTGCGCCCCGCCAAACGGGACGACTTGGTCGCACGCGGCCTTTACCGAAACATGCGCGCCGTTGATACGGACGTACAGGATTTTGCTGAAGTTGATTTGGATATGCGTGCACTCCGAAATCAACGCATATCCGTCGACAATGTCCCGTATTCGCCTATTCTGGAACATGTTGTAACTTGGTGTACACACGTCGGATCGAGAAGAAACTTGCGCCATCGGACTCGTAGCAATACGCTGGTCCTGTGACCCGTGGTTCGATTCTGAGAACATTAACAAAATCGCGTATCGTGGGCCCCACAGGCTCCACTTGATGGGCGATTTTGTGATCGGCTCATCGAAATCCAATTCTGGAAGTTCCATTGGGTTCGTATCATCGTTCCTAACTTATTGACACTAAGTTGGACGAATTTGGAGACCTTTGACCCTGACACATTTTTGGTGCAAAGTGGCCCACATGTGGACCCCGCTTTGACCTGGAAATGTCATTTTTGTCCCTGTGTCCAAATTGGACTTAAGAACAGCCGTTTCTAGCTATTTGATATTTTCTGAGACTGTAGGTGATGTTTATAACAGCTTTTGGAGGAGTACCTACAGGATCCACTGATACAGGGACAGCTGTTGGTATTCAAACCCCAAGCAAGTGTACCTTGCCAAACTTTGCAGTATTGTTACATATTTCCCTTGCTTCATTTATTTTGCTGTGTATGCTTGACCTAGGACCGTGTGATTTACTGAGCGTCCGATTATTAGTCGGGTGCCAATACCGTATGCGGTGTTGCGTATTGTCATCTAGAGATGGACATTTGTGACCCCTTTACATTCTCGTACTTGTCTTATCAAGTACCCTATAACCCAGGACACTTGATACTATTCATGAGACAGAATCTTCCTGAGAGATTCATGGTGATTCTGTGTAGGTTGCAGGATTGACATAGACATTATATTCATAGATACTATATAACTTATTATATTAGCTATGATCGTGCGTGACATGTACATGAGACATTGTGGACATGAGACGTGTGGTTACATTAGGTGGGAAGAGACACACAGGCTACAGGCTGTTTTATATATATCTACTACTATTGTGAGGCCGTAGACTCTCCAGCAGAGCTAGGCACCTTACATATTATATATACCTACTACTATTGTGAGGTCGTAGACTCTCGAGCAGAGCTAGACACATTACTTGTTATTACTGCTACCGGCTCCTCGACACAGAGCTTGTAGTGGTCTCAGCCTGAGTACTAGTGATGCTCTCACTTGTATTTCACATAGATGGCTACATACTTACCCTATTATTTCATTTATTGCTGTACTGTATTTAGTTTGGCTTGAGTTATTTTGTACCTTGCTATGTCCCCTGAGGACCTGGATCCGGTTTATGTCCCCAGGATTTGCAGACGAGATCTACCCCGAGGTATACAGTACAGGAGCATTAGCAGGAGCAGGCACTGAAGCAGTACCAGATCTAGTAGACGAGTGATCCCTGAGGGTATCTTCTGAGTATATACTGTTCCCTACTCAGTACTTGCCGTGTCATCTTTATTCTTGTATCTTGACAGATGTATCAGACTCATTATCGGGTTATTTCCCGAGATTATAGTTTATTGAGACTGATCTTGCTTTATGATTCTGATATTGTTATATTCATTTCTGTAGATGAGATTAGTATATCGTAGACCTGTTTATTATTGTATTACAGCTTAAGTACGCCCTGATGGATCTATTAAATTAGATTTTGTCCATCAGTGTGTGCTGCTGGCCATTGCCACGTGTCTAGTCCCTCTGTATTTTGGGACTGGGGCGTGACACTATTTCCATATCTCTTGTTTGCGTATCCTGAGATACGGTATCTTAGTATGTTCTTAGTATCTTAGATTAACTAGTGTGGCCTAGATTCATAGTATATGAACCAAATATCCTAGAGATAAACTCATACAACCTAGAAATAGGTAGTTTGACCAAGTTTGACGAGTTTGACTTATAGTTGACCTAGTTTGACTATTTTGACTTAGAAATGACTCTTTGACCTAGATGTTGACTATTTTAACTTATTTTTTATTCTGAAACCTTGTATTGATATTATATTCCATATCTAGGTCTTCGAGGTACCATACCAGACATCTGTGATACTATTTATCGAACTTCAGGCGAGTACATTCTCTGATAGTTTCTCATTTATGATATCCTCTATGTTCATTGTATCTAATATAGATATCCATGATTTCTTGACACGATGGTTACACGGATTGGTATATCTGAATCTCGTCATGAGATATTATTCCTTGGTATATATAGTATATTTTGTACAAGCCTTGATTCCTTGTTCTTCTTGTACATGTACATAGACTGATTCTCGTGGAGACTTGCTACCTTCCTAGAGAATCCTGTGCCATAGCGTACCATGGTTGGATCCACTATACCAATCAGGAATGGAGAGTATTTTAGTGCATATATGTGATCATACCCTCTTTGTATATGTCTTGTTCCTTGTGAGTATTGATTATACACCACACGTATGACTAGCTAGGCCTTTATCCTTGTGCAAGTTTCTTGTGCAAGTTTTTAAGCTGATCACATGTTAAAGCTAGTACTCACTTACTTAGTCATTAGTATTCTTGTTCATTGCCATATTGATCATTCTTGTATTTATTTCCAGTATTTTTTTTATTGTATATCTCTTGTATCTATTATTATATCTTGTATATTCATATCTATTTAATGTTACATAGTTTATATTATTGATTAGAACTGCTGTTAGAGATATACTTTGCTCCTTTCCTGACTGGATATATTTTTTCCAGATGACACTGAGGTGTAGTACCCTACTCATTATGGGCCTCAGGATATTGTGGGCTTAGAGCCAGAGACCCTGGACTTGTGGCTTCTTAGTTATTCTTTTGTACTAGATTTGTCTCCAACATACTGTTTAGTATTTTCTATAACTCATTGATGTTATTATTTTGGCTCATGAGTTGTATTATGACTATTCTATTCTTTTATCATATTTGTATTATTCTCCATCTTAGATCTGTGATTGAGTATATTGATATCGTTGTTAGCTTATTATATTGCTAGATATATTATCCAAACAGCATTCTACTGTCGATTCTACAGCATAGACTGGACGTTGTTCCCGACTTGCATTCCTACACTGGGTGCGGGTCGTCACAGGTACCCCGACCTTAAGTCTATCTTTGAGAATACATTCGCTCCGCTCAACTGATCAAATAAATTTTTAATCCGAGACGGGTATTTGTTCTTGATAGTGAGGTTGTTGAGTGCCCTGTAGTCGATACACATACGTCCTGAACCATCATTCTTTGGTACAAATAATACTGGGGTACCCCACGGTAATAAACTAGAGCAGATGAAACCCTTGTCCTGTAACTCATCCACTTGCTTCTTCAACCATTTTAGTTTGTTGTTGTTCACTCTATAGACATGATATAATATTGGCTCTGCCCCTGGCACCAAGTCTATAGAGAACTCCACAACTCTGTCTGGTGGCAACCCTGACAACTCCTCCAGAAAGACATCCATATACTCTGCAATCAATGGATGTGGCAGCTCCTGCTCTTCTACCAAATCTCCACAAAAGTTTCATTCGCTCTGCTCTGTTGCTTCTCTAACAAACTCAAACTCTGGCTCTCCTGGCGCCTGAAACAAAATTCTGCCTCTACGATAATCTATACTAGCATGATGCCTACTCAACCAATCCATCTTGAGCACTATATCGTAGCTCGGAAGTGACATTACGAGTAGACATACGCTCAACTCTCAACCTCTCAAGAAAACTCTTCGGTCCTTACAAACATCACTGACCAGGATAATGCCACCCCCAGTCATGATCTTGCAAGTCCTCGCCAACGGTTCAGTCTCAAGGTAATTTTTTAGAGAAAATAAAATAAAGCATGAGCTGGAAAAGAATCAAGATAGACTGAACTTGAGATAACATCACCGACTGGCTCCTCCTCCTCGACAGTTAAGGCAAAAGTTTGCCCCTGCCGTTGGTTACCTCTCTGCTGCTATTGGTTCTGAGCGAACTGCTGCTGTTGTGGTAGTAGAGGAGGTCCTCTCTGCTATTCTGCTGGTGGTCTCGCGGGTGCTCTCTGTGCCTGAGCTCCACCCTGAGCTGGACGAGCTAAAACTTTAGGATAAGCTCTTAACTGATGGTCTCCTGATCCACAGAATAAGTACTGGCCCAATCTCATCCTCCATTCATCCCATCCATATCCTTGCTTCTTACAAAAGGTGCAAGGAATAGCTGTCATCTGAATCAGGTACGCCTCAGTTGCTGTAAATGCCTCTGGTGTTGCTGCTGAAAATGAGGCTACTTTATTGGACCCATGTTGGAACTGGATCCCCCTATGTCCCTCGGCCTCTTAGAACCAAGCTCCAGGTCATCCTCTGCCCGCTGTGCCTGTATCAAAATCTTTTCAAAAGTAGCGGTGGGATCTCCATTCATATGTGATTTGATCTCTATGTTCAGGCCCTTCCTGAACTTTCTGGCTCTTCCTATGGGGTTCTGTCCCTACACAAAGTATCCTAATCTACAATACTCTGTCGTATACTCATCCACTATTATATCTCCCTGAACGAGGTATTGGAACTGGCTCTCTAGAGATGTCAGAACCACATCTGGAAAGAACTTTTCCTTGAAGAGATCTTTGAAAGCTTCCCAAGTAAGTCCTGATGCTAAGATCCTGGGGTTCGTCCTGAACCAAGTCAACTCAATATCGAACATCATGCTCCCTGCGGCCTTTATCTGCAACCTCTCTGGAATCTGCGTCAGTCGCAGGTTCTGCTCAATGTCTTTTATCCAATCATCAGCATATATGATCCCTTCAGTGCCTTTAAAGTCCTTTAGCCCCATCCTCTTAAAATCTATGATAGTCTCCAGCCTCGACTGCTACAGGTGAACTGAGGTGGTGCCATCTATAGCTGGTCTAAGGTGACTCTCTTGACTGTTGTGAGAGCAATCTGGTGAGCATTCTCAATGCCCTATCTCATAACCTATGACTAACGTTGATATGCCTCCATCATCTGCTGAAAGAGCATAAACATCTGTGTCTGATCGACTGCGGATGGTGGGGGTAAAAGATTCTATGATACTGTCATACCCCAGTCCTAAAATATGTAGGACTAGGATACGTAAGCATGCCAGGCGCATGTATATGGCAACTCCAATATTTGGAAACCATAACACATGTGTGTGTTGTATAATGAACAATAATTCATAAGTGGTATATATTTATCACAAGTCACAGGACATAACTAAATCTCATCCACAGAAATCAAATAGACATAAATAACCAATATCTATGAAACTAGATCTTAATATAAAGTATCTAATGATGGTAGTCGGATGGAAATAAATCCACTACCGAACTAGAATATAGAATAAACAAGATGAATACAATATAAAAATATCAACTAACAATCATGAAGCTCGAAGAGAAGACCTCATCACAATATACGTAGCAAGTCCGGATCTGCGCTCCTGCGAATACTCATGAACATCTATACCTGGAAAAGGACCAGGTCCTCAGAGGGACATAACAAGATACATAGAAGCATGCCATAAAGTAAATACTATAAAAACTTGAGGGTGACCTAACCAGCTAAGTAAAATGTACTTTGAAGACAACCTTGGTACGTATGGGTAGGTAAAAAGTATAAAGCGTAGCGTCGAGCCAGAGGCTAAGTACCTGGCATTAGCTGTAAACTAGATGCTAGGAGTATATGCTGACTATATCACCGATCATGATAGCGCGCAGCTAGTAACCTCTGCCGGATGTATCGACAAGCATATACGCCCATAACAGGGTAACATTATCCCATAACCGGGTATCACTGGCCCATAATCGGGTAACACTGGCCCATAACCGGGTAACCGGGTAACACTGGCCCATAACTGGCTAACACTGAGGCTCACGGCCCTGCAGTTTACTCTGAAACTACGGTAACCAAATGTCTGTCCCATACGTCTACTAATTATCTTCTCCGTACAATGATCTATGCATGTTGTATCTACAACACGCAGTAGCTACTACACCGAGACGGAGTGCAAGTATCGGTGTCATAACTCTGGCTCATAGTCTATCATTAGAATAATAGTCCAACCCTACAACCAAACAACGACAAGGATTGGACCTTCGTACTACAATAGGCTATGCTACGACTACTAATAACTGCTAAGCCTTCTAACATGCATCACTATTAGCAGTTATACCCTATCCGTCGTACGACCTATACATACAAGTGGCCAACCGCATACACAAGTTTGTGCCCTACATGAGACTCACAACACGTGTAAGAAATATGTCAAGGCATGGAGAGTCATACCGATAACTCCACAACTTTAGGTGGGTCTACTAGACACTAGGTCAGACACAAGTCCTAACGTCAATGCCTTCGTTGATTGCACCCGGGTCTCTCTCGGACGTGCACAGTTATATAATATAAACATGCAACTAATAATACAGAATTTAAACAGTACACAAGACAAGGTATACTTGCCTGGCAAGAAAGCTGCGAAGTACCAATAACCTGCTCCTGAAGTCGCACAGAATAATCCAATGGTCCTCGGGGTACGCGTACGGGAATGACGATGACGATGATGAGGTTGACGACGATGACAACGACGATGATGACGATGATGGTAAACGACGATGATGACGATGAGGATGGCAATAATGGGGATAATGATGATGATAATGATGGGATGATGATGGTAATGAGATAATGATGTTGATTAGGTCGATGGTGTGGATGATGATGATGATGATGGGGATAATAATATGGATGATGGTGATTATATTGATGATGAGATAATGATGATTACGATGGTGAGATGATGATGATGATGAGGATGATGATGTGGACAATGGTGATAACGAGGACGATGATGTGGTCAATAGTGAATGTGTGGATTTAGGTTAAGGTGATGGTGAGGATGATTATGTGAAGATGATGATGATGAGTGTTGATGACGATGATGACGATGGCGTTGGTGACGACCATGGTGAAGATGATGGTGAGGGGGTGATGATGGTTAGGATGTTAATAATAGTGAAGATAAAGAGGTGAGGATGATGATGATGGCAATGGTGGTACTGGTGGTGATGATGATGGGTCTGCCGGTGCTGACAGGAAAGAGGAAGAGGAGCTCAGGGTATGGCGAGGCTAATGGTATGGTGGTTTAGACGTTGTGCAGTGGCGGTGGAAGGTGGGTGGACTGCGGGTCAGGTGGAGGAAGAGGAGAGAGCAGGAAGGAAGGAAGGAGGAGTTCGAGGTGGAGGAGAGAAGAGGTTTAGGGAAGAGGATGGCCGGACTAGGCTGTCGTCGGTGAGGTTGAAGGGAAGGAGATAGAGGCTGGTGATGACAGGGAGCGGGGAGAGGACAGTGGATCGGGAAGAGAAGAAAAAAGAAGAGGTCGAGGCTGCTCGTTAAGTCGAGGAAGAGAGAGTTTGAGGCAGAGCTGCAGGTTTTCGTCGACGAGGAGACGGGGACGAGCGGGAAGGAGGAGGAGGGGGCGATCATGGTGGTAGTGGCGGTGGTTTAGGTGGTAGGGATGGTGATGGAGACGATGCTAATGGCGGTGGTGACAGGCTGAGGGAGGTGGCCGGGGAAGAGGGCTCGATGGTCGGAGATGGGAGGACCCCTTGAGGAGGTGTTATGGCAAAGGGAGGTGCGGGTTAGCAGCGGGTGAGTCGGGGAGGGCAGCCAAGTGGCAACTGTACAGTGGAGACTCGGCGGGGTCGTGGCCGTCGTCGGCTTCAGGTGGTGGGATGAGGTCAGGTTCCGGCGGAGGGGTAGCGGAAGAAGGGGCAAGAAGGTGAACAGTAATGGGGATAGGTATTCGGCTGATTTTAGGTTTTAGTTTGAGAAATAAAGAAAAAGAAAAAGGAAGGTTGTATTTATGTGTACATAGGGTTGGGTTGACCTAGGAATAGTTGACTTTGGTCAACATCCTCCTTGGGATGGACCTTGGGCTCACATGGGGGTGTTTGGAGAGCCATAATTGTATTGTTTAAATGCAAGGATATGTTAAAATAAAGGGGCGAGGTTGAGCATTGCACATTCTGAAAAAATTATAGAAAAATTCCTATAAAGGAAAAAAGTTAGATTTCTTCATGTATTGTCCAATAGTGTAGACACCTCAATGCATTTTTGTATAAAAATGCCCAACAATTGAAAAAATTACACAAAGATAGAATTTAAATTAATTTAATTAAAATTATTGTGTAAGGTATTCTAGAATTAATTAGAAGTACATAAAGATAAAATTTGGTGGGACACAAGTGTCAGGAACATAGAGGGCTCAGAGTAGAATATTAACAAAAATTTGGGTTGCACAAAATGGTCAAGATTGTGTTCTCAATTTTGATTGGAACGCACAAGGGTACAAAGTCGTATTTTATTTAAATTTAAATAATAACGTCTGCGACGAATGTTGTGCGACTAAAATGTAGCACAAGAAAGTATAATTATAAGTTACACAAAGGTCAGAATGATAGGAGGTCATGTCTAGGACAAGGTTGTAAAATTTGCAGACAGGCAATGACTAGTGTAGTGCTCCAATTATCGAAGCAACAATAAGGTGCGCTAAGCGATATAAATATTGTATAGTTAAATCAAATGCCATATTATATTTCTAATTGGGTTCAACTAGCCCTAATTTTACTATCTAAGCCAAGTAGGCCTAATTTTGGGTGAGAGGGTTTACAGATATTGTCGGCGCTGCCCTCTGTACCAGAGGTGGAGCACCTCCGAAAGCTGCTGCTAAAATGCCTACCTAGATCAGTGAAGCGGACCTCTCAAATGTAGCTGCTGGAACAACGTCTGATGGTGCTGTCCTCATAGGCGATGAGGTGACCTACCTCACTGATATTGTGCCAGAGCGCTGGGAACGCATCTTCAGTGACATCCTGAAGATAGGTTAAACAAAGGAATCAATATTGAATATAATATGATATCATCAAAGAAGGACATATTTTTTTAAAGCAAACATTCAATATATAAGGATAACAAAACTGATATTGGAAATATTTCCTAGTTGTGATTGAGTACACTCTCAGCCTAAATCATATATCCTAAGGCATGCTTGTAGCAGTACTCTAGGTGAGCACTACTACTATATCGCTCTAATTATGACTTAGACTTGTATGGGCCACCACTAAAAATGTGTCAAGACCTGCACCCAAATTTTTGGTCATGAGTACGTGGGTACGTCAAGCCTATGTCACAACATCGATGGTAGAACGCTGTCTGGGCAACTCTTCTATCTAAACATCTCAAACAATATATATCCGGTACCTGTCAATCCTCTCAACTCCAAACGGAGGAACAAAATAGTATCAGATAAATGTAAACTATACTCAATCACATTGCAAACTAGAAAAGATAAAGCACGAATGGAATAATGAAGGAAAAGAATCACAATATATCCATAAGACTGAAATAAAATATACATGCCAAGTCTCAAAAAAAGTCTAACATTAATCTAAAGCTCCCCAGGCTTTGGTACTATGTCCTCCTGGTCTACAGGAGTATTTTCTAATGGTATGCCCTCCTGCGGTCCGTAGTATGTAGGACACTGATCTATGAGCCAATCATCTGAAAATATATATTCAGTCAGAATTGGAGCAAAGTGCATACCTCTGAAAGTAATTTTAAATACATAATCGAGCATATATAACAGATAATATAATATAATACAAGATAACTAAATAATAGAATAAAATAAACTAGAGTGAACAGGTAATATACTGGAATGAAGAACAGACAATAGAATAACTACAATATAATAGAAATAAATGAAACTAGCTAATGTGCCATGGAATACAAGTCCATTATGTGATCGATTTAGGTTGAACACGAATACAATATAGTAACTCGAATACAAGTATGATATGTAATCGATATGCATACGAATACACTGGGGCTTGATCACATAATCAACTCCTACTCCCCCATTCCCAACTAATACCAATGGATCCAATCACGATATGTTACGAACACAAATATAGGCACACTAAACACGAGCAGTGTATGTACACGAATATAAGCATACTGAACACGAGCAGTATATGAACACAAAGTACACGATAATTAATACTTAATACATACGATAAAATACATATGAAGGAGTATCCGCTGAATATGGTAAGGGATAACATCTCCTGACAGGATCCATATAGTACCAGTCCGTGAAATCACTGTGTCAAAATCAAGTATAAAGTTCTAGAACATGAGATATATACACTATTATAAAATAAAAACTAACAGAGAAATAAACTCGCCTGAGGTCCTGAGCAAGGTGTGTCTTTCGATGCCCAAGCTGGTGTCACACAGACCTATATATGGTATATTGCATCAATACAAGATTTTGGAATAAAAATAAGTTAAACTAGTTCAATTCTAGGTTATAAAGCTATTTCTAAGTCAAAATAGTCAAACTAGATCAACTCTATTTCAAACTTGGTCAAACTAGCTATTTCTAGGTTGTATGAGTCCATCTCTAGGATATTGGGTCCATACACTATGTATCTAGGCTATACTAGCTATACTATGATACTATGATACCAACAAAATACCGTATCATAAGATACGTAAGTTATTAGATATGAAAATACTATAATATATATATACAAGACAAAATATATAATACTCCTAGCCAAACTAATGCTAAGTGGATATCTTGGCTTTAAACCAAAAGCAGCATCAGACCCCTACACACCCATCTTGATATAAAAGCTTAATACCTTGAGTATAAACCAATACCTTGACATTAACTTGGTATCACAAGATAATTCAATATCTAACATAAAACTAACTACTCATACACCTCACTATACACTAATATGCATTAAACTTATAACAATACTATACTAACTAACATACTAACATACCTCTTGATATTTAATACCCATACCCAAGATACCTCAACCCTCATTACCTTGGTGTTACTCAAGGTAATCTAGAAATAATACTAACCAATGCTAACTAGTGCTTATATATATATATATATATATATATATATATATATATATATATATATATATATATATATATATATAACTTATCAATAAAACTAACTTAACTTATTAACTAGCTTATTAAACTTATCCCTAACTAACACTATTGCTGCTTATTACAATTTTTGCAGCTAATCACTGCTTCTGCCGCTGCTTACTACTTTTGCTGTAGCTGCTTATCGCTGCTTCTGCTACTGCTTACTGCTTCTTCTGCTTATTGTTGATGTTGCTCACTGCTTCTATTGTTGCTTTTCGCTGCTCGCTGCTTCTGCTGCTGCTTCTTGTTACTGCTGCTTTCTGCTGCTTCTTGCTGTTGCTGCTTATTACCCTGCTTACTGCAGCTTATTGCCCTTCTTATCTTGCGGCTTATGCCTATAATTCACCCCTCTAGCTCACATGCACATGTCTAAAACACACATACACTCACTCACATAACTATATATATATATATATATATATATATATATATACATATATATTTCACCACATATCCATACTAGTGATGCACAAGCACTCTCTTATTCTCTCATGACCACCAACACATCAAAATAAAAATAGAACATACACATAATTATACATATACATATATATCATATATGTAAACACCATGATTTCTCAGAATATTTTTAATATAACTTATTCCAAATTTTTCGGTATTTTTCTGAAATTAAAACCTAGGTGATGGTGATTAAAAGATTTTTATATACTCTTAATTGATGTTAAAATATTATGGAAATAATATATTATGGTGTAAAATAGAAAACTGGACATAAGGTAATTTTCTGTGAATTTATTGGACTCCGGAAACAGTTTTAAAGCCCTAAAGACCAACGTAGAAGTAAACCCAATTAAACCTGACTGAACCAAACCAAACCGCTAAATTGAACCGGACCAACCCAGCGTTGCGGGTCGGGTCGGGTCGGATCCATGAAACCCGACCCAAACATAAACCCGACCGAACCCTAATTCCCCCACCAAAAATACTGTAGCAGCCTTATAAATTTCTCTCGACTTCAGTGCCCAGCCGCCGCCAGACCTCTCTCTCCCTCTCATCTCGCCGTCGATGCCGTTCTACTGATCCCCAGCCGCCTACCTCCTCCTTGCATCACCCGACCCTGCCGCAGTCGCCGTCGATCTCCCCTGCTCAGCCGATCGACCCTGACTGAACCACCGCATCATCGCCCCCATCAATCTCCCGCTGAACCGGAGCTGCCGCCAGACCTCTCTCTCCCTCTCACCCCACCGCCTGACCCGCTCGGCCCGACCTCGCCGACCCTCGTCTCCCTCTTCCCCCGCCTCGAGCACAGCAGCCGACCCCGCTCCCCTCCGCAGCAGTGCCCAGACGAGCCGCCTCCGCTCTGCCTCGTCGACGACCCCGTCCTCCGCCCGATGAGCCACCTTCTGTCGACTAGTACGGCCAGGCTCCAGCAGCCCTAGGCACGGTCTCCCTCGACCCGGATGCAGTTCGTGTCAAGGAGACACAGCGGACACAGCTCGTGTATAGGACACTCGGACACGTGAAAGTCAGATTCACGGAGCCCTGTTCAGGTAGCATTTTCTCTCTCCTCGTATTTCCGTTTTTGATTCCGTCTATTGTAATACATAGACTGTATAACCCTCTCGATGCCCGTGCAGCCCGCTCGGTGCGTCGCGTCCTGTGGTGATCGCGAACCGCGATCCAAAAACAGGAAAACCAACGCCCTATTTTACCCCGGAACTGAGTGTGCCCCGCCAAACGGGATGACTTGGTCGCACGCGGTCTTCACCGAAATGTGCACGTCGTTGATACGGATGTGTAGGATTTTGCAGGAGTTGATTCGGAAGTGCGTGCACACCGGAATCAACGCGTATCCGACGACATCGTCCCGTATCCGTCTGTTCTGGAACACGCTGTAACTTTGTGTACACATGTCAGATCGAGACGAAACTTGTGCCATCGGACTCGTAGAAATACGATGGTCATGTGACCCAAGGTTGGTTTGATTCTGAGAACGTTGACAAAATCGCATATCGTGGGCCCCACCGGCTCCACTTGAAGGACGATTTTGTGATCGGCTCATCGAAATCTAATTTTGGAAGTTCCGTTGGATTCATATCATCGTTCCTGACTTTTTGACACTGAGTTTGAGGAATTTGGGGACCTTTGACCCTGACACGCTTTTCGGTGCAAAGTGGCCCACATGTGGACCCCGCTTTGGCCCGGAAATGTTATTTTTGCCCCTGAGTCCAAATTGGACTTAAGGACAGGCGTTTCTAGCTATTTGATATCTTCTGAGACTGTTGGTGATGTTATTACAGCTTTTGGAGGAGTACCTACAGGATCCACTGATACATGGACGACTGTTGGTATTCAAACCCCAGGCAAGTGTACCTTGCCAAACTCTGCAGTATTGTTACATATTTTTTTTGCTTCATTTATATTGTTGTGCATGCTTAACCTAGGACTGTGTGGCATACTTAGCGTCCGATTATTAGTCGGATGCCAACGTTGTACGCGATGTTGTGTATTGTCACCTAGAGATGGACATTCGTGACCCCCTTACATTCTCGTACTTGTCTTATCAAGTACACTATACCCCAGGACACTTGACACTTTACATGAGACAGGATCCTCCTGAGATATTCATGGTAATTCTGTATAGGATACAGGATTTGACGGAGATACTATATTCATAGATACTATATGACTTATCCATTAGCTATGATCTTGCGTGACATGTACATAAGACGTTATGGACATGAGACATGTGGTTACATTGGGTAGGGAGAGACACACAGGCTACAGGCTGATCATACATATATATCCCCTATTATTATGAGGCACAAGACTCTGAAATCCGAGCTTGGCCCATTACTCATTATTACTGCTACCGGCTCCCCGACACAGAGCTTGTAGTGGTTTCAGCCTGAGTTCTAGTGCTGCTCTCATCTTGCATATCACTTAGCTGGTTATTTAGTGTTCCCCTATTATTCTATTTATTGCTGGAGAGATATACAGGCTACATGTTGACTATATTATGCCGGCTTCTCAGTCTTCCGCTGAGCTAGACCACCTCATGATATCACTGCTACCGGCTCCCCGACACAGAGCTTGTAGTTGTTTCAGCCTGAGTACTATTGATGCTCACTCTTGCATTTCACATAGATGGTTATATACTTACCCTATTTATTTTATTATTTGTTGTACTGCTTTTATTTTGGCTTGTATTATCTTGTACCTTGCTATGTCCCCTGAGGACCTGAATCCGGATTATGTCCCCAAGATTTGCAGACGAGATCTATCCTGAGGTATACGGGACCGCAGCAGGAGCTGATACAGGAGATGTACCGACACCCGAGGATGAGGTGTTAGCCAAAGACTTTTCCTGAGCATCTATGTTTCATGCTCAGTATTTATTTTATTTCAGTCATTTATATTTTGGTCTGTTGAACCAGTGTATCAGATTTTTATCGGGTTGTTCCCCGAAGCACTTTGTTGAGACTAGTTGATGATTTACATTTCTTATTTCTGTGGATCATATTTTATCTTGTGTGGATGAGATTAAATGTGCCTTGTTGTCGTAGACTTTATTTTACAGCTTAAGTACGCTCTGATAGATCCATTAAATTGGGTTTGTCCATCGGTGCGTGCTGCTGGCCATTGCCACGTATCTGGTCCCTCAATATTTTGGGACTGGGGCGTGACAATATAACAATTATAATTATAATATTCTAATAGCTATAACCAAGGCAAATTAAATTAAAATGCAAGAAAATAAACACGTGGAGTACACCGCACCCGTATTACACTCATCTATGACATGCTTGCGATACGGTTCCACCATACTACCAAACGTATTCCGAAGGACACGAGCAAGTCTAAAATTATAATTAGAAGTAACACGAAGTGTTAGCTATATGTTTATGTGCCCGCGTCAAAATATGACATGCTCAAACCCCCGTGTCGAAAGAAAACCCCTAAATCAACCTGTATCGTTAAATTGTCGGGATACGACCTATACGTATCCAATTGTGGATATAACACTAGTCACACACAATCAAGCATATGTCAATTTGGTCTAATTGACCTATTGACAGACACAAGATGTGTCAATCTCAAAATTTCTCCAAAATTGACACAAAATACTACATAACTTTCTCCATAGGCCTCCTATGAACCTAATTCTAATTCTTATGGGTAGTCTTAGTACATGGGAGGGTTCTTAATAATTAAATTACAGATTTAGAGTCTAATAAGAGAGAAAAAATTAAATTATACCGATTGAAAGATGAATTTTCAATAAAATCTCCAAATTAAGTGTCAAGAGCCTCCAACTTGTAGATCCTTGCTCCTCCTTTTAGATCCTTACTTCCTCCTTATAGATCCTTGCTTTCTCCTTATATATCCTTGTTCTAATAGCCTCAAATGAACAATAGGAAAGTAATTAGGTAAAAATTTGGGTAGGAATTGGTGTAGGAATGAAGAAATTTGGAAGAGAAAAAATTTTATATCTAAATTTGGAATATAAAAATAAAGAGAGAGAGTTTCTTCCCACTCCAATAGGTGGCCGACCTCTACCCCCTTCTCCAAGATACTATAAAATATCCACAATACCCCTTGGAGCTTGTCATGAAGGAATTAATTAAGGAGAGAAGGTTCTAGTCTAATTGGTTTAACTAATTAATTCATCCTCCTAAAGAATGGGCTTACTATTGGGCTCAATTCTAACTAGAATTAAATGTTGGTCCATAGATCTAATCCAAACAAGTTAGTTCCACTAACACAAGTCCAAAATAAAATCTAACATCTAACAATAAATAAATAATACAATAAATAATATTTATAATATGCAAAATATTTAATATTATATACCTAAAAATAAAAATACCCATGCCAAATTACCAAACTACCTCTAGATGGAAAAGTGAGGGTGACAAATTATTTAAGTCAATCGGATTCTGGAGGAATGGATACGGGATCATCTGTACAACTATATATTGCAAACTCAGGCAAGTGTACCTTGTCTTGTTCTAGTATTCTATGCTTATTGCTATTACTAGCTTTTTATTATATTTTATACTTTATTGTATGTACTTTATTATGATCCTAGGACCGTTGCGATACTTAGCGTCCTAATTGTATTCGGGTGCCGACTTCCGTACTCAAAATATATTATTGTTAGTTTTCATTGTCATCGTATTACCTTATACGTGCAAATCTTGTATAATATACCCTAGGACACTGTACATGACTTTATGTACATAAGCCTTACTTGAGATATTAAAGGTTTTCAACTTCTGTGTTAGGACAGTTTTCGAGATGAGTGACAGTTGACATTATTATATCTATACCTTAACTCGAGACATAGTTAGTATTTGTCTTGTGTGTTATGGATATGAGACGTGAGATACATGGAAATGGGAAGAACCTAGCGTACTATTGAGTTACCACTTACTA
>JAYESA010000015.1:155199136-155224136 GCA_036927795.1 Iris macrosiphon
CTGTTTATTTCTGCAGATATAGCCTAGTTTGATAGACTCGTATTCTTCAATTGGGTCCATTCGAACATATATATGCTAGTAGGTTGCAGACCATGAAATATATGGTTCATTCTTGATATTTATTTCTATGTGGATTGAGATATAGCTAGACTTATCATATTAAAAAATTTGCCATATTTATAGCTTATACTTATTCGAGTCGGACAAGAGTATGGTAGAATATATAACTGGCCATTGCCTCGTACTTTGGTCCTACGTATTTTGGGACTGGGATTTGACATAGTTTTTGTGGTGGCCCACGCAGGTTGAGAGTATATCTTTTCGGTTATATTATTGTACCGAACGAGCCAACATTAGGATAAGTGTATTAGGATCTCAATCCACAATTGCTATTGAAACTCTCTTCGATTTCTATTATCGTCTTTGAACCTCGTAAATTGTATTCATTCATACTTCCTTTGAACTCTTATTCATTGATTCTCGTATTTTCCTATCTTGGAGAGACGGACACTCGTATGCGATAATTTTTCCAGGAGAAGATTGTCGTCAAGACGAATAAGACATATTTGATAGAATATTTATAAGTAGATGGTTACCTGAGTAGAGAAGATTATGGTAGATAATTTCAAAATATTAGGGTTTAAATAGATTAAATGCATTAGCACTAGGAACCTAAGACAAGATGGACTCTATCAATTGCCTAGAATAGAAGTGATGGGTTACTATTTTATAAACATTTTAGATGATTGTGAGTCATTTTATGTGAGGATATAATTTATATTTTGATAATATTGTTTGATCTAAGGTAGGTAGACTTCTCGACTAGCGAATTTGTTTGGAGGCTAATCAATGGAAGAATATGAGAATTGTTAAATTTTAGTACTTTGAGGCTTAAACTTTTATGTGATTTGATAAATATGAACGTCTTCCTAGAAAAAAAGAGAAAAAATGGTGTTTTCGATTAGAATTGATGATAAAGAAGATTGAGATAAGAAGATAGAGATTTATTGTATTTAAAATTTTAAAGGGATTATGATGTAGTGGATTTAAATTTAAATTTAAATTTAAAATATTTGATAAATTTAAATTTTGTGTAGTTTAGATTTCGAGGATAAACATTATTTTGAAGGAGAGCATGATGGCGAATTTAAATTTAAATTTAAAGTATCCTACAAACTTTAAATTTTTATGAAGTTTAAATTTTGAGGATAATATCATTAAGATAAAGATTTGAGAATTTGATAAGGCAGTATTAACAAAAACTTTATTTAAAGATTTTCATTAGATTTGACTTGAATTTAAATTTGAGAATTTAGGATATGATGAGGCGGGGTATTGGTGAATCCCAATTTGAAGATTTCGTAAGTTTGGGTATTGTGTGGAAGAAAAAAATATAAAGGAATAAGCTCGAGAGAATAGTTTCAAATTCAAATTTTGAGGATGATATTTTGAATAAAAAATTATTCAAGAGAATAAGAAATGGGTGGATTTAAAATAGAGGATTGGATTTAAACATTGAGTTATTGAGATTGAATCATTACTTAAATTTTTGAGGAATTGGATTTAAATTAAAATTCTAAAGAAAATAATTTAAACTTTTAAAAACTTGGGAAGAGTTTGATAAAATAGAAATTACATTTTCTTGGAAAAAAAAATTTGAGGTTAAATAATATTTGGTAAATTCGAGAAAGTTTTGAATTAGTTGTTGAATTGAAGGTGGGTAGAAATTATGGTACAAAAATTATGGTTAAATATATATTAAGAATAAGAAAATTTGGCTATGATAATGTTGAATTTAGATTGATGATTATAAATAAATTAGATCGAGAGCAATGATGATGATTTTAATTAGAGGACATAGATTTGACTTTAAGGATAAGTGTATCTTGATAATTAAAATTTTGGATTTTGATATATTGGATTAGAAATTTATAATTGTTGAAGAGTATATTTGAAATTTAGAATTATGAGGGTCATCCATGAAGGAAAAAAATATTAGAAGAAATTTGAGAGGTTAATCAAATATGATATCATGAGTATAAGGAAGATGAAAACTTGAAATTGGATCTTTCGTTAGATTCATGACGATTAAAAACAATTGATGATTTTGGCTAGATTTATTTTTGAGATTTGTAAATAAATTACTGAGAGAAACTTTTGAAGAAACTTGATTGGTAGGCCCTACTATTACATTAGTTGTCTTAAGATGTAGTAATTATATTATCAATTCTAAGGTGGGAAGAAGTTGTACCGTAAAATTCAAAATTTGGTTGAGATATTTTTCAAATTGAAGGTGAAACTCCTAGATGGTGATTAAGAAGGCAAAAAAGTAAAATAAGATTGAGGAACTTAACTGCTTTTGATGACTTCGAGAATTTTTAGAAGAATATTATAATTTATTTGAGTAAATTTTCAAAATAATATTTATGAATTATTTGAGTGATTAAAAATAGTGAATTGACTCAGAGGAGAAGAGTGTCTTGGGATTTCCAATTGGAGAAATTTGGGATATGATAGTTGGTGAACTCAAATTTGTTAATTTTGTAAAGTTAATTATTATTGTTTTAGTAATTGAAAAAAAGGAGGAGAGTTGGATGAACAATTTTTGGAATTCAAATTTTAGATGAGATTATTTTAAAGTTTACGATTGGATTCAAATTTTAAGAATAGATAAAATTAAATTAAGTTTTGAGATTTGAGGAGATAAAAATATATTGTATTAAAGATTATAAATTTTGAAGATTTGATTTAATCTTAGGAGAATTACTAGGATTTAGATATGTCATATACGAATTATTTTGTTTGGGAGCTTTCTGATTGCTAGGTTTAATGTTGCCAAAAAGGATAAATTGATTAAGTATGGGTATTATAGATTCGAAAGAAAAATTCATTCAATAATTAGAGGGATTGAGGAGAAGACTATCTTGAGATTTGAAATTAAAATTTTAAAATTTGACAACTTTAAGGATAAAATTTGAAAGGTATTATGAGGTAATAGTAAAATTTTAATTTTTGGAAAGATCATGATATACTAGATTTAAATTTTCTTTTGATTTGAAAGGTCTAACTCTAGCAGAGTTAAATCTTTTGAATTTAAATTTGGAAGATAGAATTTTGAGGATTGGAATTAAAATTTTGTGTATTGGGTTATTGATTTATAATTTTAAGAAATTTAAAAAAAATGACATTATAGTCCTTGGACTAAAAGATGTTGATGTAAAATTTATATATAAAAAATTAATTATATTTTGAAGATTGAAATTAAATTCAAGTTTTGAAAAGGTGGAGGACTTGGAATCGTATGGATTAATTGTTGAGGAGATAAAAAAATTTGATCGAGTAGAATAATAATAATTTTAAAAGATAAAATTTAATTTAATTTAAATTTAAGAAGTTTAAATCTTAAAGGGGTTAAATTTTGAGGATTTAAAATTTTAATTTTAAGAGTTGAAAATAAAGTTAATGTTCAGGAATGTGCAAAATCACAATAAAGAATTTGACCCCATTGGAAAAAGTGTATTATTGAAAACTTAAAATTGCGAGAACACAATTTTTTTAAGGTGGATAGATTATGAGGACCCTGATTTTTATAGGATTATTTTGGTAATTAACATTTTTTTTATTTAAATATTAAATTGGTAAATTATTGAACTATAGAAATACTTTGCCATGACTTGGATATTTTGAGCAATGCAAAACCTTTTTTTTCCAACAAAATTCATATTAATGACCCTGACTGTACTTAATACACTTGGGATATGGGTGTTATATTTATTTGATCTCTTCCATGCTCAAAAAATATTAACAATCAACTCGAACCATCGTTACCGTAAAACTGCCTTCATTTGACTACAACTTGACCCAAATAAAACTCAAACCCTTGTAGGCATGTAGTGCACCCAAATACCCCTATGTAGATATATATTCTATATATATTGTTTTTAAATTAATATGTTTCCATTTATTAAATTTTTTATTTATAGATAGTATCCATAGGTGGCATCCTAGTTGGCAAATAGCTAACTACTCAAAACCCTAACCAACCAACACCCTAACCAACCCAAACCTAACCCAAGAAGTCAACCCACCCATGAACGAACACCCTAAAATCAGCCCCCCTAGGTGGCCGACCCTTACATGCAT
Source organism: Iris macrosiphon (assembly GCA_036927795.1). Classification (NCBI taxonomy): domain Eukaryota; kingdom Viridiplantae; phylum Streptophyta; class Magnoliopsida; order Asparagales; family Iridaceae; genus Iris; species Iris macrosiphon. Next base: position 155,203,280 of record JAYESA010000015.1, read on the forward strand.
GGAAACTCATTCCTATATATGTAAACACTTCCACAAGCCTATATATATATATATATATATATATATATATATATATATATATATATATATATATATATATATATATATATATATATATCAACCTATCACCAAACAACCATAAAGACTCCATCTTTGCCATCAAATCCATCAAAACTCTATTGCTATAATCTTCAACCCATTAAGAAAGGAGTAGCAAGGCAAGAACAAGCAAGGAGGTGTGTTTCTTGGACAAGAAGAGACACCACCATCCAAACCATCAAAGCTTTCGGTAAAGATTCAAACTTTCTTTCTCAAATTACCATGACATAAGTTCTTTTAGATTATATGAATCAAATGTTCTAGAACTCATTCTTGCCATATTTTTGCCATCTTAAAAATCTATGGAAATTTCATGTTAGATTGGTGATAAATTAGACTACGGTAGAGCTACTTTGAGACTTTGTGATACAATTCTTGGAGGGTTTGATATTAATTTTTAAATTTTAATTTACGTGTTTTAATTATGGAAATAAATTATTTTAAGCTTATATTTATGTTATTTTTATGTCAAAATTTAACCCTAAAAATATGGACCAATAGACTAGGTTCTTGGATAAATTATGGCATAGTTTGGCTCATAATTAGGGACTAATTTTGATATTTAAAAAGATATTATTATCTAAGTTTTAATCATGTTTTAATGTGAGTTTATATTTTATTTTATTGATCTTAGTTATAACTATGGATTAGTAATATTCTGGACAAGTTTCGGACAAGACTAGCAGGCCTAATATAGCCATAACCATGAAATACGCTTAAAGTTCCAAAGCGGAAATTCAGAGATTAAAATCAGTATAAATTAGGTTTAAATTATGATTATATGATTTTTAAATATTTATATTCATGTCCTTAAATTGGGACCTAACCGTGAATTTTGGAAGTCGAAAACCAAAAAACTAGGTCCAGATACCTCGTAAAAACATGTGAGTTGTTGTGTCAAGAATTCACATTTTTTGATGATATTGGATTTGGTTATATATGGTTAATAATAATTTACACATTTAAGTTGTATTTACAGGATTCTTGATTAGAAACTTAAATTATAAATTAATTTTTTAGGTCAATTGGATTCTGGAGGAGTGGATGCGGGATCATCTTTACAACTATATATTGCAGACCCAGGCAAGTGTACCTTGCCTTGTTCCAGTATTATGTTCTTATTGCTATTACTAGCTTTTGATTATATTTTATATTTTATTGCATGTACTTTATTGTGACCCTAGGACCGTTGCGATACTTAGCGTTCGAGTTATATTCGGGTGCCGACTTTCGCACGAGGAATCGAGTATCGTTAGTTTTCATTGTCATCATATTACCTTATACATGCAAATTATGCACGATATACCCTAGGACATTGTAGACGAATTCATGTACAAAATCCTTACTTGAGATATTCGAGGTTTTCGGCTTCTGTTTTAGGACAGGACCCAAGATGAGTGACAATTAACATGATTATATCTATACCTTGACTCGAGACATAGTTAGTATTTGTCTTGCATATTATGGATATGAGACATGAGATACACCGAAATGGGGAGAACCTATCATACCGTTGGACTACCACTTACTACTTTCTATCGATGCTTGCGCTTCGGGTCCTATAGTGCTGCAGGTACCTTGACGGGGACTGTACATACCTATTAATACTATTACTACCCAGTTATTATCATGTCTATTCAGACCTACAGGCCCAGGTGGTTTAGAGGACGAGTACGTTCTCAGATGCATTCACCTAGCTGGTTATGTTAGTTTCTCTTGAGCACTTGGCATATTATTACTGTTACTTTGGTATGATGTTTGTTATACCTTGTTAAGTCCCTCTGAGGATCTGGCCCCTTGCCAGTTTTGCAGCATAGACTATTGTGGAGATTCTGGAGTTGCCGAGGCTTATCGCATTATCATACGAACATTAGTACCAGATACTTACATCATTTCTACATGAGTTTTATTTATTTATTCATACTGTTTATTCTTACTGAAGTTTTGATATACTCGTATTCTTCAATTGGGTCTATTCGAACATATATGCTAATGGGCTGCAGACCATTAAACATATGATTCATTCTTGATATTTATTTCTATGTGGATTGAGATATAGCTAGACTTGTCATATTAGAAAATTTACCATTATTTATAACTTATATGTATTTGAGTCGGACAAGAGTCTGGTATAATACATAGCTGGCCATTGCCACGTACTCTGGTCCTACGTATTTTGGGACTGGGGTGTAATACCGGTTATTCTTGTTGGGAGTAAATTTCGACGATAAAGTTTAGGGACCGTGGTTGTTGTGTACTTTGTCAGACTGGTAGGAGACCGTACGAGTGTCCATGATCGCTTCTGCTCTAGAAGGCATGGTTAGTCTAGAGTTTGCCATAAGTGGAGTGTTGAATGAAGAGATGCGAAGGAAATCTCGGGGCTCTTCTTCCTCATCTCTTTCAGAGGTATTTTTTTATAGAGTCGTAGAAGGGATAAAAATAGGGGTTCATGCGGCAGCAGAAATAAGAGCAAAGACAAGTCCAAGGGTCGGTACGAGGACTTCGAGTGCTACCATTGTGGCAAGAAGAGCCACATCAAGTAAAATTATTTTACTTGGAAGAGAGAGAAGAAGGACGACAAAGGAAAGCAAGGTGAGAACACAACAACAACTGTCTTGGCACATGGAGGTGATATGATCATTGTAGGTGATGAGGTAGTCATGAACCTCACCTGCGATAAAAATCCTTGGTTGGTGGACTCAGGTGCTTCAGCGTATGTACCTCACAACATGGTACTATTTTTTTACTTATATAACCGGAGACTGTGGAGTGTTGAAGATGGCTAACAGAGATGTGCCTAAGGCTGTTGCTATTCGAGATGTATATTTGAGAACTAAGATAGGTACAGTTCTTATTCTCAAGTATGGATTCACCATGTCCTCGATATTCGTTTCAACCCGGTATCGGTTGAAAGATTTGATGATGAGGGATTATTTAATCTCTTTGGGAATAACCAATAAAAGCTTTCTAGAGGTTCGATAGTGATTGCCAAATAAAGCAAGAGGTCTGGTATCTATTATATGGAAGGGAACAAATGTGGGATACAGGAGGTAAACGCAGTCAGTAATTTGTCTACCGAGTTATGGCACATGAAGCTCAGTCATATCAACAAGATGGAAATGAGCTACTTGTTAAACATGAAAGTGATTCCGGGACTCAAATATGAAAAATTGGAGATATGCACACACTGTTTGGCAGGAAAGCAAAATAGGATATCTTTTTAAGTCACCTAAGTTCAAGGAACCCGACGTTGCTCGAGTTGGTTCACTCGGATGTCTACGTTCCTATGAAGGTAAAATCTATTTGTGGTATTTCTTACTTTATAATTTTTATTGATGACTGTTCCAGAAAAGTTTGGATATATACTTTAAAGACCAAGGTTCAGGTGTTGCCCACTTTCAAAGAGTTTTAGGTATCTGTTGAAAGGGAGACGGGCAAGAAGTTGATATGTGTTCTGTCCGACAACAGCAATGAATACATTGGTCCATTTGATGCGTATTACAGAGAGCAAGGAATTTGAAACCAGGAGACTCCTCAAAATATACCTTAGCTCAACGGTGTAGCGGAGCATATGAATATGATGCTGATGGAGAGCGTACAATGCTTATTGTCTGAAGCAAACTTATCGGGCAGTTATTGGGGTAAGGCTCTTAACACTGATGCTTATGTTATTAATTTTTCTCATAGTAATCTTTTATAGAGTGATGTGCATGATAGAGTATGGTATAGCAAGGAGGCATCATACAATCATCTGCGGGTGTTTGGGTATAAGGTCTTCGTGTATGTGCCGAAGGACGAGAGATCCAAACTTAAGCCGAAGATGAGGCAGTGCATCTTTGTAGGCTATGGTCGGGATAAGTTTGGTTTATAGACTTTATGACCCGGTGGAAAGAAAGCTCTATAGAAGCCGAGACATGGTATTCATCGAGGATCAGACCATGACCAACACTAGGATTCTAAGACTTCTGAGGCTGAGAAAATGATTGAGTTAGAGTTATTTTGCTTTGAGACATTTTCAGAGGACATTATAGAGGATCCAATTATGGAAGAGCTAATACATAGAGATGCTTCCAACCTTGATCATTAGCCTACTTGTAATATCCTGCTCTGTTTAGATGTTTTACATTGAAGCTCTTGACGGATCAGACAGATGGGATACTAGTTGTGCTGGGAATCGAGATGCTTATAGTAATGATGCAATCTTACTTAGCTTGGCTGGTGAGTTATTTTATAGAGCATGGTTCGACTGTATGGTTATGCCAAGTTAGAAGATGTTGCATCATGTTAGTTCATCCCTTAAGGAATCATAGGAGTTTGTGGGATCGAGGAAGGTGGGCAATATTTGCATAAGTGAGTAGATCTGTCCCTTTTCCTCTACTGCTTCATACCCTAATAAAATGAATGATAGTTTTACTTTATTGTATTTCTTTACTAAACTGTTCTAGCCCACATAAAGTTAATGATGCCTTATATACAATATTATTGTAATCAAAGAAACACATAAGAAGATAGCTGCTAGTACTGTTGACACAAGAATGCTATAATATATATCTTACATGATAAAAGAAGAAATACTGTGCGAATCACTTTACATGTTTGAAGCACTGAAATAGAATATGGGAACATTTGTACAACTGTAAGTGCATCAATGCATATAATCCATGATGGAAACACTTCATATTCGAGTATATAATTTTGGCTTCATACCACCGAGCCACGAGAAGGTCTGTATGTTGGGACCTATGGGTCACCAACCGGAATAAGAAATGAGTAACATGAGAAAGATCGATAATGCGAAGGCTTTACTTATATTTTTGACTGTGCAATCTATGCTTTAAGTTATTATTGCATAGACGTTGCATGGTTATGGACAACTTGTGCACAAGGTTTGGTAAGTTCTCTCGAACGAGATGCACTGGGGCACCGGATCGTTCGGCCTAGAAGGAAACATAGTGCTTTGGTAGCATTGGGTATAAACGAAACATTTATTGGGGATTACAACCTCATGAATGACATTTTATATGACCATCGAAGCCCTATATGGCATGTCCCTCATGGTACGAGAATCATATCATCAATGACCCTCATATAGTTAAGCTGCATGTTAACGAGAACAATTATGCATGCTTAACCAATTATTCGCAGAAACTCTACATATTGCTTATTGTATCACTAATTCTTGTTTTATAGGGATACAATAAGTAGTCTATTGGTAAGAACCTATAATAAGTGATATGTAATATTTTCCACATATTCAATCTTTACTACTGATTACATGACATGTTTTCACTATGTTATCGAATATCATGAATACTGTAAATCAAATCTGGTCCCTAATAGCAAGATCATATTCTAACAATTGTATGCTTAATCACATGAATACTTAGTGTTGGTTTAGCTTAGTGGGCTAGTTTTTCTCACCAGTATGTACTGATCCACGTTTATGGGCATCCCCAGGTACTTGAAAATATCGCACACAAATAATACTTGAAAAAGTTGTGCAATCTTTTGTATTGATTGGGAATTGACAAATAGTACAAAAGAATCCTTAATACAGAAGAATCTAAGTACAATAAAAAAAGATCTGGGCAAGCGTGACGGTGGAGATCGAACACTACAGCGGCTTCTTTGCTCCGTTGACGATCCGGGACCAAGGAGGTTGATGAGGCATCGGGCGCTTCTATCTTCTTCTCCTATTCTTTGTTCTTGTGGTGGTAGTCCTTTTATGTATGTGGGAAAGGGCTCACTATTTATAGCATTGAGAAGGCTTCATATATGCGCGTACGTACGCGACTGACATGCTGGCTCATGTGACCTTAAGGCTGTCACATGGCAAGTTGAGATCTGGGATTGCTGATGCCCATAATACTCGTGACAAGTGACATGCCCTAATGATTATGATTATACCTTAGGAACACTGCCACTTGGCGCATGGAGATCTCAGAGGGAGTAGTGGCACATGGTACTGTTGGCACATGGGACAATGAAGAAATAGTGGTGCATGGCACTGCGGAGACATGGCTCTGCGGGCACATGGGAACACTATAGGGGTAGTGGCGCATGGCATTGCGGGCACATGGGAATACTAGAGGAGTAGTGGCACATGGCGCTGCGGGCACATAAAAACACTTCTTAGGATGTTGGTGCATGACTCTAGGTCCCTTTGGCGCATGGGTCTTGATCATTGTAGCACATAGTTAGATATTTTTCATGCTTCTACAAAACTCCCTTTAAAGTTTCTAAACTTAAACTTTATAAGTTTTAAGTTTAGAATACTTTGAACAGAAGCATGGGAGAGATAGATGCATGAACTGCTAAAACATCTCCATCTGGTGCATCAGAACATTTGGCGCATTGAATGTTTGGCGCATAGGGCCATTGAGTCATCATTTTGACTGGCTAATCCTTAGGCAGAGATTTATCCACTAAATGTCAGGTTCATCATGCGGTTTAGGCGTCAAGCAATTCGTGAGCCACTAATGGCTTTCTTGCTATAAATAGAGGGCTAAGGGAGAGAAACAACATCGATTTTCTTCTCCGCTTGATGTCTCTTTAAAGGCCAAGTGTAGGAAGATCGGTTGAGTGGTTCGTTGATCCCCTCCCTTTGATGGTCGACAACCCAGCTGCAGTCGACAGAGGTAATGAGCGAAGAGTTCTGTTTTCCATACTTGGGTTACTTGGACACCTCGGCTCTGTCTATTTACATGGATAAGAAATCGTCCGTTCATACACATGCACTTTCTCTCGGCATGACGCACATGGTCATTGCCGAAGGACTTCGTCTTAAAGATGCACTGTTGGTGAGAGTTCTCCCTCAGTAGCATGGATGATGCTGTCTCAGGACACTCATCTGAGGCATGCACTGAGAAGCTATGCGCGACCACACTGCATGGGTGTATTCGCCTCTACGTGGTGATGGTTGCGTACATATACACTGGATTTGGCAACTGTGTGCATCTTCTCCGAGCGCATGAATAGCCATATTACCCTGAATTGATAAGAGTGGTGCATGTTCTTATGAATGTGCACCTTTATATACTTGTCTTCTTCAAGATATTCTGATTTGGTGTGCTCGTTATACAGGGACTGTCTCAGATTTCTTGGGTCCTGATGGAGCATGGAAGGATATCATAGTTATCGTTGTTCATGATGAACAAGCACATTAATCAGAGGATTGTTCATGATCTTCCAACCTAGCTCACTGTAGCTACTCCCCTTACACGGCCAAGACGTGATGGCTGGATCCTGGGTCGGATCCTGGTGGCACATCTGGGTGGAAGAGATGGGGCTAGTTATCCCAACCGGGATTCCTAGTTGTGTCCTTTCACACAACATAGTTGGACCTCTTGTCCCTGTGTTGCAAGCTCCCTTGCTATCCATCAGTATGGATTCTTTTCTCGTATTGTTACTTGTACCGAGGAGTCTTGCTGAAGTAATGACCCAAAATGCATTAAGCTGTCAGCTTTACACGTGTTGGTACCAGAAATAGCATAGAGGGGTCTCCTTCTTTTCAAATGTATCCATGATCTTGAATATTAATGAAAAAAAATTCTTAAATGTAATGGACTTCCATATGTACTCATGATCTTGAATATTAATAAATTTTTTGCCTTCTTTCCTATTAGAATGTTTTTTGTTGCTGTGGTTATCGTGTCTATGAGTATTATATCAGAGATAATATTGACGTAGCATAATATCATAACAACGATAACACTGAGCCCTATGATAGGTTATAGTAGTTCCTTTAAGGAAGTCTGGTAAAGATACCATCTTATGATGATAGAGATACTTTGGTGTATCACCGAGAGTCAAGCAAATGAGTCAGAAGTAGTATGGACATAACTGCTTTCTTTTAATTGGGAACACAGACAGATCATAGTTCAGAGTTGTTATGGACGTGAACCATTTACTTCGTAGGAACTTTGTGGAGATAACAAATAAAATGGGACGAGTTAGAGGTAGTATGGACGTGACTGTCTTCTTTTGATGGAAAGAATGACTTAAAGTTCAGAGGTGATATGGGTGTGAACCATTTGCCTTTAGAGAAGTTTTATGGATCCGTTACCCCTTGCGCACTCGGAACACCCGAGTATGGATAACATATTTGTCTGCATGCTACGAGCGAGGATAATTTGCTAGGGAAGCTATCAGCTTTGATCATTACACTTTTGTGTCCCTCTGCTATGGATAGAAATGACACATTTTTTTGACATGCCCAACTTAAGCATAGTATTTCTTTAGGAATGTGCCGTTGATTGGCATTATAAGCAAGTCACCATTATACTTAGCAAGCTTTTATGCACTGTTGGAGTAGACCGTCTCCACTATAAAGGGGCCGTCCCACTTGGGTTAGAATTTTTTTGCCTTTTTGTGGGTCAGGATCATCGGTATTCTCACGGTTATGACGTGATTGCCAACCTAGAATTTTCTTTCCTTCACCTTCTTATTGAAGGATCCAGAGAGTCGTGCTTGATATAGCTCAATGCGTTGTTGAGCCGAGAGAAATTTTTTGTCAAGTGCCTCCAACTATTGTAGACATCGACAATTTTTGTCTTCGGCGGTTAGCTGGTGGGTAAGGGCTACTCAAAGAGAAGAAATTTGGGTCTCCAATGGGAGTACAACTTCGCTTCAGTAGACCAAGAAGAATGGCATGCTGCCAGTAGGGGTTTGGACCGTTGTACGATAGGCCCATAGACATTCGTCCAGCTTCTCATTCCAGTCACATTTGTTGGTGGAAACAAAATTTTTTGAATGCTTCGGCTAATCCATTTATTGTTGGATTGTCGGCGGTTGAAGCTACATTCTAGATTCAATTTTTATTGCAAAACTAGAAGAAAGCATGGCTTATAAATTGTGGACCGTTGTCATGAATGATCCTATGGCGCAAGCCGAAGTGGTAGATGATGTCATGTTTAAGGAAACTGATCACGTTGGATGTTTTTTACTTCCTCGAGTAAAACAACTTTTGCCCATCTCAAGAAGTACTCTGTGATATCCAGGATGAACCGGATCCCCTTAGACGAAGGTGGACATATTGGTCATATGATGTCCATACCCCAGGATTCGAATGACCAAGACTCAATGCCAAGTGTAGAAACTCTGAGGTATGGTGAATGAAGTCGGCATAGATTTGACATATCATGTACTTTTTCGCATAATAAAAGGCATCTTCCACCATTGTTGCCCAATAATAGCCTATATGTCGGAGGCAATCTTGAAGCTTTGGTCAGGGTTAGTGAGCACCACAAACACCATAGTGAGCTTCACGGAGAACTTGCTTTGTTTCTGCGTCTAATAGGCATCGTAGCAGGAGCCCGTTATATGAACGACGATACATCATCTTAATAGTTATATCATAGTAGAACCGAAGGGAGAGTCTTCTAACGGAAGTGGCCTCCTTGGGGTCGTCTAGAAGGATTTTGTTAATAGCATAGTCCATAAATGGAACTCTCCAATCTTTGGCATTGGTATCTGCGTCCACGGAGTGACTTAGATACTTAGATTCAAGCATAAGTTGTTCCTTGAGAAGACTACCTTTTGACCCACTACTGCGATCAATAGTTAGATTTTGATTGGAGTTGCTAAAGAAGCAACAGGGCCGGCAAGTGCATCTGCCTCGATATTTTGCAGTCTTGGTACATGTTCTATGAAGAATTTTGTAAAATTAAAAATCATATCAACGACCACTTGGTGGTAAGGGAGTAGATCTTCGTAGCGAACCTCGTTCTCCCCACGGACTTGGCTGACTATTAATTTGGAGTCGCCATAGGTTTCTAGAAAGTCAACCTCCAATTGTTTAGCCAGCTGAAGCCCAATGATAAAAGCGTTATACTCTGCCACATTGTTAAAATACGGCTCCATAAGCAAAGTATGCACGATGGATGACTAAGTCATCGGGGGATATTAGTACTACCCCTACTCCGGCGATAATATTTCCTTTGGTCCTTTTCTGGAAGCACCATCGAATAACATTCGCTAAACTGATCCTCCTGTCCTGACGGTGTTAGACTCTAACACCTCATAGGGGATTTCGTCGTAGAACTTTAAAGTTTTCGGCACCGAATGAGCTGCTAGAAAGTCGACCAATGCTTGTCCTTTGACAGCCTTTTGCGGTACTAATACCATGTACTAGGGTGACAATAGGATTATCCATGTGGCTAGACAAGAGTTAAGTGTCCCGGGCTTGGTTATGAGGACTCTGAGGGGGTTCACTCGAGAGATCACATGGATGGTTTACCCTATCAAATAATTGCGGGTCGTTTGGACCGCGAATACTAGAGTAAGACATTTTTTCTCGACCGGATTGTCCCTATGTTCTATGTTGATCATCGTTCAGCTAAGATATTAAATAGCCTACTCATAGCCTTCGTCGCTATTTTGGGCAAGAAGAGCGTCGAAAGAATGATACATTGCCAGGGTGTTGATTTTAAATAATTTTATAAAAAAAATTACATATGAATGGTATGATTGCTTGAACTGAAATACAAAGATCCTTGTTTTGATATGTGTTAGACTTTATGGGAATAGACTCATGAAAGCATTTTGTAAGTTATGTGCAAACTCGAATACCTATACATGATTTTTTAGCTGGTTAGTGTGGGAGATGGAATATCGTTCGGACGGTTAGCTATGCACACAGCCTTTCGGCTAAGTTGTGTTGAGTATCGCACGCCAAGACCCTTTTTGGTGCGAGCTAGTTGCAAGCGAAATTAGAATATCATTCAGATAAGGATAAGTCAGACTTAGAACGACAACCAATAGAAACATTGTCAGATTATCGCTTAAGGCTAATTTAGAGAATTGTGCTTGAATTTTGGGAAATAGCTCGGATGGTATTTTGTGTCGGCAGATACAAATCAAATATGGTTTACTTGGATGATTATCAACAAAGAATATATATGAGTCTAAGATTTATCCGGCGATGCTAGGATATCGCACAGGAATTATAAGGAATGACTTGGTAAATATGTTAGCGAGTGATGCGAACACGATTGAGAATTTAATTGGGTGACTCGATTCCTGAGTGGTATATGGATTATTTTAGAAATATTCAAGCGAATTCATAGGCCTCGTGCGATTGTTGGTTTGAATGATTGCGAATGTCTTGAATAAGTGATAATGCTTATATCGAATAGGGATTCAAGGTAATGGAAGTTAAATATCTTGGTCAATGGAAACTTGGCAAAATTTTGGTGGATCGTGCAAGCGATGTCAAATTGAATCAATCGAATTAAAACTTGAGTATGATATCGCTCGATAGAAGTTAACCCGAGAAAAAATATTATGGTTCGATAAAAAAGGTAAGCGATAACGGATTTGATCTAGAGTTTGGAAGAACGATCTTGAATCTAGTTCGAAAGATAACCTTCGAAATTAGTCCCGGCTGAGAACGATTATCCTGCAGGAGCGCTGGCGTGGTGATTTTACGTTCAACGGAGATGATCGAACTGACAGAAACATGCTCAATAATTATTCAAAATGAACTCGATGAATGGAATGTATCGAAGGTAGATAGACTTTGGCTTGAGTATTTGACCTTAGTTAATTGAGAAATGCTAGAAGAAGACTATTGATTGATCGAACGGTAACACTGAAGTTGGACGAATTGGCTAGACGAATTATGATCACGGCATGAACGGACATGACTTGGTGGATTATATATATAACTTGGATGGAGCAAAGTATAATGAAAAGGTATCTCGATCGTTTCGATGATAACCATAATATTCGACGTTCTTGTCTTATGCGAGCGTAAATCCATGCTCGTACATGCGTCACGTCCAGATTAGAACGATTATCCAGCGGGAGCATTGGCGTGATGATCTCATATCCAGCAAGGATGATCGAACTTGCGGAAGACCGGAATGTGACAATTGAAGGATTGTCTTGACTTATGGTTTGACACGATAAGACAAGTTTGGGAATGTCACGCCCCAGTCCCAAAAATGTATAGAACTAGGCCACATGGCATTGGCCAGCTGACACGTCACTAAGGGTTTTACCCAATTTAATGGACCCAAAGGAACGTGCTACGCTGTCCTAAAATACTACAAGTTCAGTACAGGTAAAGTCTAATCTCATCCACAAGAATATCAATGAATATGGGAATAAGTGCTGATCATATATAATGCTAAGTCTAAAAATGTTATAGTAGACAACTGGTGGGAACAAACCCACTACAAAAGATAATAATACTGCAATAAGATAGACTAGGGTATCGTCTATCAATATGAGTAACTCCAGCTCCAGGTGTATGAAAAGATCAGGCACTCTCCATGGGCAGCTCTTCTAGCTCCTCATCGGTGGCAAATCTGGTCTCCTGTCCTGGACCATACACCGTAGGGTAGAAGGCTTCCTCTAAATCTGGAAGAGAACCTGGTCCTCAGCGGGACATAACAAGATACATAAAAGAATGCCAGGTATATCAATACTGAATAAAATAAATAAATACAGGGTGTGCTAATCTTCTAAGTGAATGCAGTTTAAAGACCTCATAGTACGCATGGGAAAGTGTAGGCCTGACATATGCTGACTTAATTCACCAATCGTGTTGACTGGCTAGTATATGTGTCATATGCCCCTAGACACATGGGTAGCTCCGCAATCGGCCATCTCCGAGGAGCATGGTACTGAAGGATAAAAGACTCAAGGAGGGGGTGTCCCATACGTCTACTAGTTATCTTTTCCGTCCAATGTTACTAATGCCAAGTCGCAACTTTCCTTAGTTTTCCTGATTCTATTCTAAGTCGTGATGCACGTCACACGTACTGGTAGCTAATCAAATACGCAGCTCGCATCCCAATATGTATTGTAACCTTGTTGCGTGTTCCCGTGTCAGGGTCTTGGAGGATATTAGGATACCCTCGCAGCTGTTGGAAGGTCTGCTAGAGTCTAAGTTATTTACACTATGTGTCAACGTACTTGTTGACGGTACCCGAGACAATCTCAGATACACACAGTCATATAAAGTTCAGGAGAAATAACATATAACAATATTTATATTTAAACAGTAAACTTGGCAAGGTATACTTGCCTACTTCCTGAGTGTGTTGGAAACTTGTTCTCAAGTCTGAGGGGTCATGTGACAGGGGGTCACTGACTGCGCTGAAGATGTACTCTGTTCAAGACGTACATGGTTAGTAAATATTTTAAATAAAAAGGGGTAATTAATATAATAGTATATATATACTTATGTAAATATATACATATAAGACATAATATATATATAGACATATATATATAATATAGGGTACATATATATATAGAGTATATATATACATATAGATATAGTATATATAGTAGTATGTATATATTTATATAGAATATATACATATATTTTATATAAATACATATATATATATATATATATATATATATATATATATATATATATATATATATATATATATATATATATATATATATATATATATATATATATATATATATATATATTTACATATATACACATATATATATAAAAAGAAAATGCAGAAATATAACATACATATTTTATCATATATACTAATAGTATATATATATATATATATATAGTATAATAATATATATATATATATAATAATATATAGATAAATATATATTTATATAGGTGCATATATATAGATATATATATTTACATATATACATATATATATATATAAAAGAAAAGAAAAATGCAGGAAAAATATATATATATACATACATATCTATATGATATAATAATATTATATCATATATTCTATAATTTATATATTGTATAATATAATAATAGTAATTATATAATATATATATAATTATACATAAGTATATATATATATTTATACATAAGTATATTATATACATATAAAAGAATAAAAAATGCATAAAGAATATATAAATATATGTATATATATATAAAGGAAATGAAATGAAATGAAATACATATGTATTTACATATAATATAGTAGTATACTATATATATATATATACTGAATATATATATATATATATATATATATATATATATATATATATATATATATATATATATATATATATATATATATATATATATATATATATATATATATATATATATATATATATATATATACATATATATTATATAAAAAGAAAATGCAAAAATACATATATATATATATACATATTTATAATATATATATATATATAATATAATAATATATATATATACACTGTATATATATACTGGATAATATAATAATATAATAATTATATAATATAAATACATATATATATAATACATTATATATATGTAGATATATATATATATACATAGATATATATATATATATATAAATGTATATACATAAATATACATATTTATATAATAATATAGTATATATTTATATACTGTATACAGTATTTATAATATAATATATAATTAAATATATAATAATATATACATTAATATATATAATATATTATATAATTATATATACATATATATATATACATATATACATACATATATATAAATATACTTATATACGTATTTATAGGGGGGTACTGTACCTATCTGACAGGGGGGACCCACAGCTCGTCGCCGGCGGGAGGACGGCGGCGGAGGAGGCGGCGGCTGGCCAGAATGGCAGTGGCAACAGCAACTGTAATTAGCAGTAACAGTAGTAGCGGCAGCTTGCAGTGGCCGCAGCGGCGCAGGCGGCGGCGGAGGTGGTGGTTCAGGGGGTCGGGTCGGCGGAGGGGACGTCGGCGAGGAGTTCGGTGGGGGTGGCGGAGGTCAAGGGTGGTCGGAGTGGCGGTGGGGGACGGTCGGGGGAGGCGGGGGTACAGTCGGGGAAGAGGGGGGCCGGGCTCTGTGGCGGAGCTGGAGGTGGCGATGGGTGTCGTGGGGCGGTGGTGGTGGGTCAGTTTGGTAGAGGAGGTCGGGGCGGAGCGGTTGGGGGGGGTGGCGGTGGCCCACGACTGTCGGGGGTGGCGGTGAGGGGTGGTCGGGTGTGGTGGTGGTGCTGTGGTGTTGGTGGGGTGTTGGTCGCTGTGGAGGCTGCCGACGACGATTGCGGCGGCCGGAGGGGGTGGCGGTTGGCCGGAAGGGAGCTGGGGGAGGGGCGAAGCTGGTGGCGGAGTATGGTCGGAGGTGGTGGCCGGAGTTGGGTGATGTGGGGTTTGGAAGAGGGAAGGGGTCGGGTATTTATAGGGTTAGGGTTGAGTGGCATGAGTAGTAAATAGGGTGATGTTCAAGGATATTTTGGGTATTTAATAAAATAAATATCTTTAGATATTTATGCTGATATTTTTAGTGGGTCCCACGTCCAAATGGACGGTGTACGTTCACCGGCCAATGAGGTGTTGACACCTCACACTGGAAATTTACAGAAAAACCCCTGCAATTTCATAAATTGTATAAAGGTCCTAAAATTGGGAATTTGCGTAATTACGTAATTTGTCTGGGAAAAACACCTGATTCCTAAAATACTAAAATGCCCAGAATTGAGGGGAAAAGCTGGGGAAGGCCTTGGGGGGGTGGGGGTGAGCCTGGGCAGGGGCTGGGCCTGGTTCTTGGGGTGATACGGGTCACCGTATTAATTAATTAATAAATACTGCGCACGGTGTTCACTAATTATTTAGAGGCAGGTAGGGCCATAATTTTAATACGGTGTCAATATACTAATTGTAGTATACTCAGTGTAGAATATTATCGTATTTTTGGTTGGGCAATACAGGTACCTGCTTGGCCTCTAATGTCTGTTAGAACAGAGATGGGTATAGAGCAGGAAATTAAATAGAAAATAAATACGGACGTTTGTAACGATATTTATGCGTCTCAAACGAGGCTTAAAACAAGGTATCTGGGAGTTGCACAAAGTTCATAAAAATAGTCTAACATGTCTAGGAGAGGTATGTGAGCTTGGCTTGGGGAATACAGTCAGTGTAGTACTCTAATTAATTGTGTGATGGATAGGTGCACAAATCAATAGGATATGTAAGCAAAATAAATTTAAAAAGTTTGAAATAATTCTAATTAGCTAAAAATAATCCTAAATTACTGAAATCGGGTCGAGGTAGTTTACAACCTACCCTCCTTAGAATATTTTGTCCTCGAAATTAGAACAGACACATAATGAGAACGAAAAAGATTGATTTGATTTGAAATATTAGGACATACCCTGGTTTGGAAATAGATGGGGGAAACGCTGTCTTATATCCTTTTCTCGTTCCCAGGTTGACTCGCTTGGTGCATGATATTTCCATGCAATACGAACTAGAGGGATAGTCTGGCCTCGCAACACCTTCTCGCTATGATCTAGGATCTCTACGGGCTCTTCCTGGTACGATAAGCTCGGGCCGACGGTGATCTCTGAATGGTCCAGCACATGACTTGGATTTGGAATGTACCTCATCAGCTGAGATACGTGGAAGACGTTATATACTCCTTCCAAAGTCTGTGGTAGGGCTAGCTTGTAAGCAACTTCTCCGATGTGTTCCAACACATCGAAGGGTCCGATGTACCTCAGACTTAGTTTTCCTCTTCCTCCGAATCTGATAGTTCCTCGGGTAGGTGAGATCTTCAAGAACACATGTTCTCCCACTTTGAACTCTAGAGGTCGTTGATGTATATTGGCCCAGTGCTTCTGTCTGTCCTGTGCTGCTCGTAGGTGTCCTTGGATCTTCTTTACCTTCTCCACCGTACGAATGACCAATTATGGTCCTAGGATCTGTCTCTCGCCTACATTGCTCCAGCATATTGGGGAACGATATTTTCTGCCATACAATGCTTCAAAGGGAGCCATTTGGATGCTCGCTTGATAGCTATTATTGTAGGAAAATTCCACCAGGTGCAGATGATCTTCCCATGATCCACTGAAATCAAGCATACATGCTCTCAGCATATCTTCCAACGTCTGCATGGTGCGCCCTGACTGGCCGTCTGTCTGCGGATGATACGAGGTGCTGAACTTTAGGCGGATACCAAGACTTTCTTGCATACTTTGCCAAAAGTAGGATGTAAACCTCGTATCTCTGTCAGACACTATGCTGACTGGTACTCCGTGTAGACGTACGATCTCCTTCATGTACATGTCTGCCAGGACTTCTCTAGATTGTCCGACTCTAAAAGGTAAGAAATGAGCAGCCTTGGTGAGTCGATCTACGATCACCCATACAGCATTACGTCCACTGGGACTTCTCGGGAAACCCGTAACGAAGTCCATCGTAATGTGTTCCTATTTTCACTCGGGTATTAGGAGGGGTTGAAGTAGACCGGCAGATCTCTGATGTTCAGCCTTGACTTGCTGACACACCAAGCATTTTGCCATAAAGCGTGCTATTTCTCTCTTCATTCCATGCCACCAGTAGTATTGTCGCAAATCTCTGTACATCTTTGTGCCTCCTGGATGGATAGAATAGGTTGAGCTGTGAGCTTCTGACATCAGCTCCTTACGAAGTTCTCCATTTGGAACATAAAGACGATCTCCACATCTTAAAGTCCCATATTCGTGTATGCGACATCCTGTCTGGATTCTAGCCTCTGTTCTTTGTCGAAGTCTCTGGAACCTTGCATCTGTTGGCAGTGCAGCCTTGATTCTTTTGACCAATGTTGATTGCAACTGGTAGTTTGACAATTGGCCGTCAATTTCTGGCACAATGATCTTTATACCCAATTATTCTAGATCTCTCAGTAGATCTGGTTGGGTGATCATAAAGAATGCTGATGGTCTTCTGCTTAAAGCATCAGCTACTACATTAGCCTTCCCTGGATGGTACTGCAGATCAATCTCGAAGTCTGTCATCACTTTGAGCCAGCATCTTTGTCTCAAGTTCAAGTCCTTCTGAGTGTAGACGTACTTCAGGCTCTTGTGATCAGTAAATATCTCCACTCGTTCGCCATATAGATAATGTCTCCAAAGCTTCAGGGCGAAGATGACTGCGGCAAGCTCCAAGTCGTGCGTGGGATAGTTCTTCTCATGAGTCCTCAGTTGTCTTGAGGCATAAGCTACAACCTTCCCATGTTGCATTAAAACACAACCTAATCCTTTTCCGGATGCATCGCTATATATTACGAATCCTCCGAATCCAGATGGTATAGTCAAGATGGGGGCTGTAGTCAGCCGCTTTTTAGCTCCTCAAAAGCTATCTGACATTCCTCAGACCATATGAACTCCTGGTCCTTGCGGGTAAGACGGGTAATCGACTCCGCGATTCTTGCAAAGTTCTCTACGAACCTCCGGTAATATCCGGCAAGTCCTAGAAAACTTCTCACCTACGAGATGTTGGTAGGGGTTGGCCACGTCTCTACAGATGAGATCTTTGCTGGGTCCACCGAGATGCCTTCTCCTGTGATTATGTGTCCCAAAAAAGTGACACGATCAAGGAAGAACTCGCACTTGCTCAGCTTAGCGTAAAGGCTTTCACGTCTCAGCGTCTCTAGCACTAGTCTCAAGTGCTCTTCATGCTCTTCGTGGCTCTTTGAATACACCAAAATGTCGTCGATGAAGACTACCACGAACTGGTCCAGATATTGATGAAAGACTTTGTTCATCAGGTTCATGAATACGGCTGGTGTATTTGTCAGTTCAAAAGGCATCACCAGGAACTCGTAATGTCCATAACGAGTCCTGAATGCTGTCTTTGGAATGTCTTCTCTCCGTACTTTGACCTGATGATAGCCAGCTCTCAAGTCTATTTTTGAGAATACCACAACTCCTGTCAGTTGATCGAACAGATCGTCAATCCTCGGCAAGGGGTACTTGTTTTTTATTGTCAAAGCATTAAGGGCTCTGTAATCAATGCACATTCGATATGTTCCGTCCTTCTTTGGTACAAACAACACTGGTGCTCCCCAGGGTGATACACTAGGACGAACAAATCCCTTGATCTGTAATTCTTCAAGTTGCAGTTTTAGTTCGTCAAGCTCATTCTTTGCTAGTCGGTACACATTTGAGGATACTGGTGCAGCTCCAGGTATCAACTCAATGGTGAACTCCACTTCTCTGTCAGGCGGTAGGCCTGGCAGCTCCTCTGGGAATACGTCTTCGAATTCTGCTATAATTGCCGGGGGTGCTATCTTCATTGCCATGTAAGCTCTAGGAGTCTGGCCTACTCCTTGCTCGATGGTGCCTCGCACGTATTCGAACTCCGGGTGACCTGGGGGTCTAAAGATAATACTTTCCTTCCCGCAGTCTAGTATGGCATTGTACTGGATTAACCAGTCCATGCCTAAGACAACGTCAAAATTTGGCATCGGGAGTACCAAAAATCGCGCTCTCAGCTCTCTACTACAAATGACTACCGAGCATGTTTTAATAATACTGGTAACCGGCACAATGCCTCCTCCGGTAAGTACTTTCCAGCATTTAGGCAGTAGGGAAGTGGCTAGTTTGTGCATGGCTATGAAACTACTAGATATGAAAGACAGTATAGCGCCAGAATCGAATAATGCGGTTGCAGGTAATGATGCAACTAAAATGGTACCTGTGATGGTGTCATCTTCTGGTTCTTCTGCAACTGCGGCTAATGCAAAGGCTTGCCCATGCCTTTGCCCTCCAGACTGTTGTCTGGCCTTGTTGAACTGGGTCTCTTGTGTAGCCAGGGGTGCTCCCCTCTGATACCCTCCAGATGTTGAGGGATGTTGACCTCTAGTTGAGGTTTGCATCTTCTGGGCTGGTGCTCCATCCTTGCGTTGTGGGCAGTCTCTAGCCATATGCTGGCTAGCTCCACATACTAGGCATAGCCCGTTCTTCTTTCTGCAGTCTCGGACATAGTGTCCCTTCTTGCCACAATAGTGACAAGTCGGAAGCTCCTTCTTCTGATAGGGTCCTGTCATCTGCTACGTCTGATTTCCCGGACGGCGGATTGGTCCTCCGGTTTCGAGCTGGTTCCTAGCCGGTGTAGTTGGATTTGAGCGTCTCGTTCCTCGGCTAATGGTTTCTTGTACTCTAGCCTCTGAAAGAACCTCTTCGTAGGAGATTCTCGACTGTGATGTAGTATACCTTTGGAGCTCGAAGGTAAGGTCGTGGTGGAATCTCCTGGCCTTCTTCAGCTCGTTCGGTATCAGGATGGCACCGAATCGGCTCAGTCGACTGAACTCCGTATCATAGGCGTCGACGGTCATGTTCCCTTGTTCAGGTGCAGGAATTGGGAGTACAGGGCATTACGGACCGTGGCAGGAAAGTACTTTGCATTGAAGTACTCCAAGAATTGTTCCCAAGTCTAATTTTTGCCGACGCTACGCTCTATAGAATCCCACCAGTGATGGACGTTGCCTAAGAGTTGGGCCCTCACGGCGGTCATCCAAAGTCAGGGGAAAGTTGTGAACCTTCCAGCAGCATTTCTGTGTTGGAGATCCAGTCTGAGATCTCCTCTGGGGTTTCGCTGCCTTTAAAGGTTCTCGGGTTCATCTGGCGGAAGCCTCGAACAGTGCCCACTGGTTGGACAGGTGCTGGTCCGAGGCAGTGGTTCTCTCCAGAGCCGTCATTAAGGTTTGTCTCAGGGCTTCAGTCTGTTGCCACTGAGACTGTCTCAGGGCTTCAGTCTGTTGCCATTGAGTCTGCAACATGGCTTAGAGGAACTGAAATATTTGAGGTTGGCCCTCAAGCTGTGGCATCAGGGCAGGAAGGGCTGGAGCTGGAGGCAAAGGTGTCTCCGCCTGCGGTGTTAGGGTCTGGGAAGTTTGCCCTGCTTGCCGGGCTGGTGTTATCTCCTGGGCAGGATTCTGGTGGATGTACGGGGTCGTCGGGTAGACCAGCATCCTTCTCGGGGATTGGTCTCTCGGGGTAGTCGG
>JAYESA010000015.1:155229136-155230878 GCA_036927795.1 Iris macrosiphon
ATGGTTTGATATTATGAATTAGGGCGAGCATCGTACAACGAATTTGCATGATGAATCGTATGCTTGAACTCGTACCTATAACCTTGTGAGATGACCTAGTAATTAGGAAGACGACCCTGTGCAGAGTAAAAGAACTTGTGTAACCGACTTTAGAACATTGCTTGAGCAAGCCATAGAACTGTGGCAACAAGACTTAGAGTTAGACTTGGAACAATAAGTGTGTGCTATGTTTAACACGAATGAAATGTATGATAGGACATGGATGCAAGTCGGTAGATCGGACAGATCGTGCTTGATGGTAGTGCAATGCTTGATTTGAGTGGGATTGGAAATGACTTGGATTTTATTGACCTCGTCGGAAGTATTATTGTTATTCATAAGATGAGAACCCTTGAGATTTTCGCAAGTAGCTTGTCCGACTTCGCTATCGATGAGTTTGGTTGAATGGTTATGTTTGAGGGATGCCTTGAATGTGTGCATGATCCAAGACTCAATGATATATTGAACTCGAGTGCAAAGACTTTGCTATCGCTAAGTTGGTTGACATGCATATGTTTGAGGGATGCTTTGAATATGTGCACGATCCAAACTCGCAATATGCTGATCTTGAATGCTAGTGCAAGTGAATATGTTAGATTTGCCTTGAATGTGTGCATGATCCAAAATTAGGACGTGAATATTATTTTTTCGTCGATTTATTTATTAATCCGGTGATGAAAAGTTAATGGGTAATTAATTTATGATTAGGCATTTTACGCTCTAAAATAGGACGTAGAATAGCGAAAATTATAATTTATGTCATATTTTAGGACATAAATTGATAATACTATTTGTTTATATGAAATCTGAGTTAGGATTAGTATTTACGTCCGATTTTATGCTGAATTTACGAAATTTTGAAACTTTGATGTCTTTTATACGTTAAGTTTAAAAGGTAAGTTTAATGCTTCCTGTGCAAATTTGAAATTTTATTTCTTTTATACGTCCTAAAATAGGTAAGTTTAATGCTCCCTGTGCAATTTTTTGTTTCGTACATGTTTTTATTTATTTAGAGGCTTAGATGGAAAAAAAATATCCCAATAAAATATCAGTGACTGCCCTTGCTCTATGGCAAAAATATCCCGTGGCGCTCGTTTTTAAACCCTAATCGAAGCTCCCCCTAAGCCCTAGCTCTGGCCATGACGACCTCCATCACCGCCACCTCTACGATGGGAGCTCCGAGTCCTGGTTCCGATTATCCCAAGCGAGCAGCTGCTAACTTCTTCAGCAAGTTCCCTTCTCTCTCTCTCTCCATTTCGATTCTAGGGTTTCTCCGGTGAAATCATCGATACTTCTTTGTTCGTTTCTTGATTTAGTAGCAATTTCTTGGGAGTATGGTCGTTCCATGGTCTATTTTCGTTCGATTTGGCCGTAAAAGTAGGTTTTTGTTGTCTTAATGCATCAATATTTGTTTAATCCAAGTTTGGAATATTGGTGGTTATGAAAAGTTCGATTTTTTGGGGGAAATCCTGTGATTTTTGGAATGTTTTCATTTCTTGCAAAAATGTGATTTTAGGACATTTTCATACGCATATATATATATATATATATATATATATATATATAATGTAATTTTGGGAATGTTTCCATCAATTTCCTGCAATAATTTAGCATGTGAAGAACAGAAGAAACTCTTAAAAGAAGTGATTTTTGGGATGTTTCTGTCCATTTTGTGCACATTGTAATGCAAGTAGTTTGACAAA
>JAYESA010000015.1:155830978-156058478 GCA_036927795.1 Iris macrosiphon
ACTTTATAATATATTGAACCTAAAGTTCATGTTGCATTAACCTCGCCAAAATGTCAACATCATTAGATACCTCGTAATGCCAGAAGTATTAGCCCCGCTATTTCATTAGCTTTTCCATAGTAAAAGCCACACATTAGCAGAAGAGACAACTTTTCTTGAAGCAAAGATACTCGGCAAAGGTCACAATCTCACCGTAATATCAACAACATTACGACTTGTTATAATGCCAACAAATATTGATCTCGTCAAATATTAGCTTCGCCAAAAGTCAAGCTCAAATTAGCAAAGGGCTAGCCTCATCATACTGCTAGCTTTCATAAAAGTAAGTCTAGATATTGATAGAGGCCTAGCCCCGTCGTTCTGTTCGAAGCGAAGCAAATTGAACTTGAAGTTCACAAATGAACCTGACTTCATAGACTGAACCTGAAGTTCATATGCCTGAATCATGTAGTTTCCTAAAATTAAAACACTCTATTTTGATAACCAGAAGTTCCACATACTTAATCCGTAATTTCTATTTCACGGAACCCAAGGTTTTAATATAGTTGCTTGTGGATTTATCCAACGTATTAAAATCTTGTGTACACCTCAACAATCAAGACTCACTTGACGTTGGGCGATGACGTTCCGACTGATGTGTGTTCCTTCTCCTGGTATCACGCCCCAGTCCCAAAATACGTAGGACCAGGAATACGTAATACGCCCAGCCGTATGTATATGAATTCCAGTATATGGAAAACCATATACATACGTACGCTGTAAATGAATATGCAATCCATCAGTGGTAATATACTGTCATAACAAGTCACACACCATCTATATCTCATCCACAACACAAAATACTCAGTGGAAACAAAACTGACATAACTGGATATCAAAGTGTATAGAGTCTATAGTCTGGTGGAAACAAATCCACTACAAAACGACTATACTAAAGTAGACACAAAAATCCCTAAAACAGTGATCATAATCACAGAAACTCCGTTGGTAGGAGCTCCTCAGTCTCGTAAGTAGCATCCGGTCCAGGTCCATACTCTTGTGGAAACTCCTGATCATCCATATTTGGAAAGGGACCAGGTCCTCAGAGGAACATAACAAGATACATAGAAGCATGTCAATAAGTACTGAAATATAAATATCCATCGGGTCGCCTAACCATCTAAGTGAATGCAGTTTGAGGACAACTTTGAGTGTAAGAGAAAGTGTAGGCTAGACATATACTGACGTAATTCACCAATCGTGACAACTGGCTAGTATATGCCACATATGCCCCCCATCTCAGGGGTGCACGGTAATCAAGATTAATAACTACATAAGAAAGTGGGTGTCCCGTACACTTATGAGTCGTCCTCCCTGTCCCAATGATCTATGCATGTTGCCTCCACCACATGCTAATACCTTAAATAACTGCCAGGTCTACTAGCATACAAAGTTTCTACCAGCAGTCATTCTTAACGTACGGCCAAGCGTACAGGAGGCCATCCCTGTCACGCCGTCCGTGATCTATATGAGACACACACTCGTGTAAATCACTGTGTCATGGTTAATGAACCTAATGATGCTTTTTAATACTGGGTGGTCTCATAATTAGGTCATAAATCTACAAAATATACATCTATATAAGCAGAATAAAACATGCATGTACCAATTTAAAAGGTAAAATAATAGTATTATGGCAAGGTATACTTGCCAAGCAAAGTGCACGTCCAAAGTTGTTGCTGTGATCCGAGGAAGGAGTTATTGCTTTGTAATTAATTATATATAGGAATAGGGGGCGGTGGAATTTACTTAATGGTTAAGAAAACTCTTGCTGTTGTTCTCTTCTTATTGGTTTAGGTGTGCGGCTGTAGATATTTTCTAAAGAGTGGTGGAATGAGAAACTTACACGTATAAAAGAACAAAGCAAAGCAAAGTTGAGTTTTGCTTCTGATACAGATATTTCTTTCTTAATGATTTGTGGTTGGATTCTACGCAGAGGAAAGAAAAGAAGAGTTTACGCTTGGTAAATAAGCGATGGTTTAGTTACTGCTGCTGCGGCAGTGGTTATGCTGGGTAGTTTGCTATTGCTTTTGATATTTACGCACAGAGAAAATATACGCGGTATGGTGAGGGATTTGCTATTTGACTGTTTTATGCGAGGTGAACTGCTGATGTTAATTCCTTACTTTACGTGCGGAATTGGTTTTGTGCGTAGAAAAAGGGATTTGGGCAGGTTGGGTTTTTATGCATGAAAGAGTTCTGTAGGGTTTTCGCTAAGTGAGGTTTACGCTGGGATTATTAACGGGTTGCGGTTTTGGTATAATAGGAATTATACTTTAATAAATAGTTTAAATAATAATAACTAATACGGTTTTCATGAATGGGGGTTTACATTCTACCCAACTTATAAAAATTTCGTCCTCGAAATTAGAACTAAGCCAGGGTAGAAAGTCAAGAATGGTACAAGATATAATTTAACAAAGTAATTCATACCTTGGTCTAAAAATAGGTTCGGGAAACGTTCTCGCATGTCATCCTCGCGTTCCCAAGTAGATTCTTCTGGCGAGTCATGTTTTCATGCCACGCGGACTAAGGGAATATACTGGTTTCTCAATACCTTCTCTCGATGATCAAGGATTCCGACGGGTTGCTCTTGATATGTCAAGCTTGGTCCAACAGTGATCTCCGAGTGGTCAAGAATATGACTGCTATCTACCACATATCGCCTGAGCTGTGATACATGGAATATATTATGCACTCCCTCAAGTGAAGGTGGTAGCGCAAGTCGATATGCCACTTCTCCCACTCTTTCTAGTACATCAAATGGTCCAATATACCTTGGACTCAATTTGCCGTGCCCTCCAAACCGGATGATGCCTCTGGTAGGTGATATCCTTAAGAAGACATGATCGCCCTCTTTAAATTCTAAGGGACGACGATGTAGGTCTGCCAATTGCTTCTGCCTATCTTGCGCTGCTCGCAAGTGTCATTGTATTTTCTTGACTGTCTCAATAGTATTGACTACTAACTCTGGTCCCAGAAGTTGACGTTCTCCTACGTCACTCCAACATACAGGAGATCTACATTCCTTCCATACAATGCTTCAAATGGAGCCATCTGGATGCTTGCCTGATAACTATTATTGTAAGAAAATTCCACAAGATGTAGGTGGTCCTCCCATGATCCTCCAAAGTCTAACATACAGGCCCTCAACATATCTTCCAATGTCTGAATAGTACGTTCTGACTATCCATCTGTTTGCGGGTAATAAGACGTACTGAATTTTAGACGATTTCCAAGACTTTCTTGCACTCTCCTCCAGAAATGTGATATAAAACGTGAATCCCTGTCGGATATAATGCTGATTGGTACGCCATAAAATCTCACGATCTGCCTTATGTATAAGTCAGCCAAAGTTTCTGTAGTTTGGCCAACTCTAAAAGGCAAGAAATGGGCTGACTTGGTGAGTCGGTCCACTATTACCCATACTGCATCTCTTCCACTTGGACTTTTGAAAAAACCCGTGACGAAGTCCATAGTGATGTGTTCCCACTTCCACTCTGGAATCGGGAGTGGTTGCAATAAACCTGCTGTCCTCTGGTGCTCTACCTTTACTTGTTGACATACCAGATATTTAGCTACAAAGCGAGCTATCTCTCTTTTCATTCCATGCCACCAAAAGTGCTGTCGTAAATTACGATACATTTTGGTGCCTCCAGGATGAATAGAATATATCGAACTATGAGCTTCTGTCATCAGCTCCTGTCGAATCTCTCCATTGGGAACATAAAGACGATTACCACATCGTAGTGTCCCGTCATCATGAATGTGCAGTCCGGTCTGTTCTTCGGCCTCTGTCCTTTCCTTTAATCTTCTAAATCTGGCGTCTGTAGGCAAAGTCGCCTTGATCCTCTCTACTAGTAATAATTGTACTTGTAAATTGGCCAGTATCCCGTCTGCTCCGGGTAATATCACTTTAATGCCAAGATTTTGCAAGTCTTCCAATAATTCTCTCTGCGTTGTTAAGAAGTAAGCTGCTGGCTTCCGTCTTAACGCGTCTGCTACGACGTTAGCCTTGCCTGGATGATAATGTAGCTCTATCTCAAAATCTTTCATCAATTCGAGCCATCGACGTTGCCTCATATTTAACTCTTTTTGTGTGAAGACATACTTGAGACTTTTGTGGTCCGTATAGATTTCCACTCGTTCTCCATATAAGTAATGTCTCCATAGCTTCAAAGCAAATATAACTGCTGCAAGTTCCAAGTCATGAGTTGGATAATTCTTCTCATGTACTCGTAATTGCCTAGATGCATATGCAATTACCTTGCCATGCTGCATCAATACGTATCCCAAACCTTTCCCTGATGCGTCACTGTAGATCACATAGCCTCCTGATCCTGATGGAATAACCAATATTGGTGCTGAAGTCAGTCGCTTCTTTAACTCCTCAAAAGTGGCTTGACACTCGTTGGTCCATATGAACTCTTGATCTTTGCAAGTCAACCGAGTCATAGGTGTTGCTATCTTTGAGAAATTCTCCACAAACCGTCGGTAATATCCCGCAAGTCCAAGGAAACTTCTCACCTCTGCTGCTGATTTAGGAACAGGCCATGTCTCGACTGCCGAGATCTTCCCTGGATCAACAGAAATACCATCTCCCGTGATAACATGTCCAAGAAATGAGACTCTTTCCAAAAAGAACTCGCATTTACTGAGCTTCGCAAATAATTGCTCTCTTCTTAAAGTCTCTAGAACAATCCGCAGGTGTTTCTCGTGCTCCTTGTGGTTTTTCGAATAGATAAGTATATCATTTATGAATACGACCACGAATTGGTCCAAATACTGGTGGAAGACTCGATGCATTAAGTCCATAAAGATAGCTGGAGCATTGGTCAATCCAAATGGCATGACCAAAAACTCGTAATGCCCGTATCTTGTCCGAAATGCGGTCTTAGGAATGTCCTCCTTCCGTACCTTCACCTGGTGATATACTGATCTCAAATCTATCTTTGAGAATACCTTGGCTCCACTAAGCTGATCAAATAAGTCATCAATGCGGGGTAATGGATATTTATTCTTTACTGTTGCGGCATTCAAGGCTCTATAGTCAATGCACATACGTACTGACCCATCCTTCTTTGGTACAAACAACACTGGTGCTCCTAAGGGTGATGCACTTGGTCGGATGTAACCTTTCTCTTCTAGTTCCTTCAATTTTGTCTTTAATTCATCCATCTCCTTCTTTGCCAGTCTATAAACATGTGATGCTATAGGTGCTGCTCCTGGTGTTAATTCAATTGAGAATTCTACGTCTCTATCTGGGGGTAGTCCTGATAATTTCTCTGGAAAAACGTCTTGAAATTCTGAAATAATGGAATGATAGACAACGTCATCCATTTCGAGCTGCATACCATCAAGAATTTCTGTGGATCCTCGTGCAAACTCAAGTTCAGGCTGGCCTGGTACCTTGAAAAGAATGCTTCCTCCAAAGCAATCGAAGAAAGCGTGGTACTTGCTCAGCCAGTCCATCCCAAGTACAATATCAAAAGTAGGCATAGGAAGAACTAAGAGTCGGGTATTCATCTCTCTGCCACATATTGCTATAGGACACGATCTACAAATTCTACTAATAGGTACTACTCCTCCTTCGGTAAGAATTCTAACACAACTAGGTAAAGGTGTAGTGGTAATGTTGTATTTGGCAGTAAAACTAGATGATATGAATGAGTGAGTGGCTCCCGTATCAAATAATATCACAGCAGGAAAAGTAAAAGCAATAGTGATACCTGCTATAACATTAATTTCCTGATCCATGTCGTCTATTTCCATAGCAAAAGCTTGCCCATTCCTCTGTGGCTGTCCTTGATTAGCTCTCAGGTACTGATCTTCCTGGGTAGGTAGCGGTGGCCTTTGCTGAAATCCTCATGCTGCTGGAGGTCGAGGTGCTCCTGGTCTAGCCATCTATTGAACTGGTCTTGGTGCTGGAAGTGCTAGCCTCTGTGCTGGTGGTGGAAGTGTTGATGCTTGTTGCATAGGACAATCTTTCAAGATATGCTGTCCAGAACCACATCTCATACACTGTCCGAGGCGAGCTCGACAGTCTCTTCTGATATGTCCATGTTTGCCACAATGATAGCAGAGAGGCTTCTCTGGGATCTGGTATGGTCCCGCTCTTTGCTGGTACTGTTGTTGCTGAGCTAAAGGACGTCTGATAGGTCCTCCTTGTTGTGTCCTGACCGGTCCCTGCTGTATTCTTGCTGGTCCTTGTTGTGTTCTCAATTGTCCTTCCTTTCCTCTGCTGATAGTTTCTTGCACTCTGGCTTTGGTTAGTAGTTCAGTGTAAGAGATTCGGGACTGGGAGCTTGTATAGTGTTGGAGCTCTTGAGTCAGTCCACGATGAAACCTCTTAGCTTTGGCTAAGTCATCTGGTATCAAAGCAACGCCATATTTGCTAAGGCGGCTAAATTCAGCATCATACTCGTCTACTGTTCGGTTTCCCTGCTCTAGATGGAGAAATTTATCGTATAATGCATCTTTGACAATGTCCGGAAAGTACTTTCTTTCAAAGCATTCCTGGAATTGCTCCCATGTCTGGTATGTACCCAGCTGGCGCTCCATGGATTTCCACCAGTGATGGGCATTATCATCTAGAAGCGTTCTTATACCCGTCATCCACAGCTCTGTAGGTAGCTGTGATGCTTCTAATAACTTCCGAGTGTGAGTAATCCAATTGGTAGTTTCTTCTGGACTCGCAGTACCTTTGTACGTCCTTGGACTCATTTGTACAAAGTCCTTTACTGAACCAACTCTAGCTCGAGGTTCTAATGCTAGTGCTTGAGCTGGTACAGCAGCCTGAGCAGCCATCCTTTCAAGTACTGCCAGAAATTCTTGTCGTTGCTCGGCTGCCTGTTGCCTCTGTTCCTGCATCATCATCTGGAAGAATTAGAATAATTGGGCCTGGCCGTCCTGCGGTATTGATGAGACTGGAAGGGTCCCATTAGGTGGAATGGGAAAGTCAGATGGAGCTGGATTATGAGTCTGTCCATCTGATCCGAAAGTCTAGGGTTTGTTGAAGTCCCCCCTTGAGTCTGACCATTGACTCCAGGAGTTGTGTCACTATTAGTGATAGTACATTCTTTCTGCATATCCATCTTTCTGCAGTTAATGTATACAATCGTTTAGGCAATGTATAGGAATCAAACAGGGTATGAGTTTGTATTACGCTGGAGAGTTATCTGCGTAAAACGTTACTTCTGAGCTAGCTGCGTAGAGCATGGCGTAAAGTAAAGATTTCAATTCGCCAGCGTAAAACATAGTTCAAAACTTATCTGTATAAAGGTCTATGCATAAAATTTGCATATAATATGCGTAAAAGATCTGCGCATAATTCTGAGCTCAAAATATGTCTGCGTAAAGTATAGCATACTTGGCAGCGTAAAGTCGTATGAAAAACTTTTCGTTTTCCTTGGATGGATTTGTCAGAAAACCTGACATCTGACAAAAGTACCGTACGATAATCGAGAGGACGGTTGTGATGATGATTTGCACAGAAACCTGAGTTTGTTGTTTATTGACAGAGTCAGACGCCACGCCAAAGACTGCTACTACACAGGGCTCGGAGCATATCTCTGTATTTAATGCAAAGATTAATTTCTTAATGGCTAAGATAATGACAAATACGCTTATCCTCCTGATCAACTAGTACGCTGGGTTCAGGGATCATCAGGTTTATACTGGCTATTTACCTATGTCATGGTATATGCAGATTTTTAGAAAAACTAAGGGATCGTAGAAAAACAGTTTGTTATAACTGCAGCGTAGAGTGAACCTAACTATGGCGTAAAAATAGGTAATCTCCTGGAGCATAAAATATACGCTAACAAAAGTAAAGGATTGATGGCGTAAAATAAAATATAGGATAGGTGGAAGGATGAATGAGATTTTAGTCAAGTGTGGATGAGATCCTTAAAATCTTTTCCTATATGCAGGCTTGTTTGGCACAGTTACGTAACCAAGACAATATATTCTGACCTGCATGGGCCACCACCAAAAATGTGTCATGCCCCAGTCCCAAAATACGTAGGACCAGGAATACGTAATACGCCCAGCCGTATGTGTATGAATTCCAGTATATGGAAAACCATATACATACGTACGCTGTAAATGAATATGCAATCCATCAGTGGTAATATACTGTCATAACAAGTCACACACCATCTATATCTGTAAACTCCCTCGACCAGATTTCAGTAATTTAGGATTAATTTTGACTAATTAGAATTAGTGCAACTTTTAAAATTTTATTTATTATATAATCTATTGATTGTGCACTTGTTTATTACACAATTAATTAGGGCATCACACTAGCTGTTAACCCTAAACAAATTTTACATACCTGTCCTAGACTTGTTAGACTATTTTTTTCTGTATTTTGTGTAACTTCCAGAAATCTCGTTTGATGCTTCGTTTTAGTCGCACAAATATCGTTACAAACGTATGTATTTATTTCCTATTTAATTTTCTGCTCTTTATCTATCTCTGTACCCTTAGAGATTTGAGGACCAGTAGGCACCTGATTGCCCAAACAAAAATACGATAATATTCTAGACTGAATATACTACAATTAGTGTATTGACACCGTAGAGAAATTATGACCCTAATAGCCTTTAAATAATTAATGAACACCATGCGCCGTATTTATTAAATAATAAATACGGTGACCCGTAGCACCTACAGAATCAGACCCTGCACCTGCCCAGAATCACCCCACACTGTCTAAAACATTTTTTCCAGCTATTTTCCTCATTTTTGTATAATTCAGAATTACGGGAAATCAGTATCTGAAATTTGGTAAATTGTGAAATTACGCAAAATACAAATTTTATGCATTTATGCAATTATTGAAAAGTTAGGGGTTTATATGCAAAATTGTATGCTAGGTGGCCAAATCCTATTGGCTAGACCATAGGTGAGTGGGACCCACCCATAACTTCCAAAAAATCTGCTGGAAATATCCCAAAAATCCAGATTTACCAAAATACCCTCAAACTTTACCTTATTTACAAAATTGCCATTGGTCCTAAACCTATATAAACCCGACCCCCCCACTCTTCAAACCCTCACAGCCGCCGTCTCCGACCACCGTCTCCGGCCAAACCCTGCCCAACCCTTCGCCACCCTCCCCTCTTCCCTCCGGCCAAGCCCCGCCGCCTGAGCCACCCTGCTCCGCCGGCCACAGCCTCCACAAACATCCCACTCCCTCACTGCTACCCACAGCCACCACCACCCGAGCCACCTCCCCCGCCGTCTCCGGCCACCATGCACCGCCACCACCACCCCCACTCGACTCGCCCCGACCTCCCCTACCTACCACCACCACCTCACCCCCCCACGACACCGCCTCCGGCCGCCCTAGCCCCCGCAGCAGCCACCACCCCCTAACCATAGCTGCTGCCACCTTCATCCCCGACGCCCCTAGCCGCCACCACCACCGTCGTGGAGCTCCGCCACTATCACCAAACTGACCGCCGTCCTCCCCTCTGCCGAACCCACCACCTGCCCGGCCACCCCCGCCGCTCCTCCGCCGCCGGCAGCCCCCGCACTCCACTGTTGCTACTGCTGCTGCTAACAGCTGCTGTTGCTGTTCTCCTTCCTCCGGCCGCCTCCGGCCAGCCCCGCCGCCGTCCTCCCGCCGGCGACACCGTGTGGGACCCCCCTTGCCAGTAGGTATAAACCCTAACCCTATAAACCTATGTATATACGTATATAGGTATATGTATATGTATATGTATATATATATGTATATATATGATATATATATGTATATTTATATACATGTATTATATTATTATACTATATAAATACAGTATATTATACTATATACATGTATATTACTATATTTTATATATATATATATATATATATATATATATATATATATATATATATATATATATATATATATATATGTATATAATACATATAACTATATATGTTATATATGTATATATATTATATATATGTATATAATATATATATCTAAATATATATTATGTAATAATTCACTGTGAAAATACACAGTATATATGTATACATATACTATGCATTTTGGTTTATTTATTTTATATTCCTGCACTTATATTATATATACATATTATCTATATGTATATATATATTATTATTAATATCCAGCTGGGTAATACAGCTTAATTATATATATTATATTTAAATTCTTGCAAATGTCATTTTAATTCAATATTATATATTATACTATGCTGGATATTACAGCCTATCTATATGTATGTTTACAGTGGTCACATATAGACCCTGATACTATTTTATATTATAATTGCTGAATAGTACAGCACTTATATACGCATTAAATTCCTGTACTGTCATTTCAATTTACCTATATTATATCTCAGTGGATATACCCTGACCATTATATTTATTATTATATCAGAGGATACACCCTGATAATATTATAATATTATATATCTATCGCAGTGGATATACCCTGCTACTATTTACCTGCATTTGTCTGTTCTTTAAATACTATATATATACTGCTATATATATACTATATCTATATACATACTATATATATATATATCTATATCATATATATGTATATAAGTATAGATGTATACTTATTATTTGCAACTAAGATATTCACAAACACTATCTGTTGTAACAGAAACCAACTACAGCACAGCCAGTGACCCCCTGTCACCAGCACCTTCAAACCTGACTGTGAGATCAGGTTATCAACAATATCAAGGAGTAGGTAAGTATACCTTGCCAAGTTAATGTTTAAATTCAATTGTTGATATCTGCTTTGTTCCTGAATTTCATATACCATGATTACCTGAGACTGCCTTGGGTACAGTCAGCTGTTATGATTGACAATTTACAGACTCACCCACAACTGAGAGAGTATTCTAATATTCTCCTAGACCCTATCACGGGAACACGCAACATGGTTTCCATGCATATTGGGATACGAGCTGCGTATTTGATTAGCTACCAATACGTGTGACCCGCATCACGGATTAGAATAATTCAGGAAAAATATGACTTGATATTTAGTTTCATTGGGATGGGAAAGATAACTGGTAGACGTATGGGACACCCCCTCCAATAATGTTTTATACCTTCGTATCAGAGATGGTCGATTGCAGAGTTCCCTGAGTCGGGGGCATACGACACCTATACTAGCCAGTCGCCACGATTGGTGAATTACGTCAGCGTATGTCTAGCCACACATTCCCATGCGTACTACTGGATCTTTACTTGCATTTTCACTTAGTATGGTTAGCACCCTGTATTTATTTTATTTCTTTATTCAGTATTTACATTATATGGCATGTCATTTTTCTGTATCTTGTTACGTCCCACTGAGGACCTGGTTCTTTGCCAGATCTAGATGAGGCTTTCTACCCCACTGTGTACGGGCCTGATCAGGAGGCTAGATGTGTTACCGAGGAGGAGCTCGAGGAGACACCCTCAGAGTATGCTTGACCCTAGAGGCCTGCCACCTGGAGATGGAGATGTTTTGATCAGATAGACACTGCTTAGTCTATCTGATTTTTCTGCGCTATTATCAGTTTTTGTAGTAGGCTTGTAATCTCACCAGTTGTGTACTGTATCAGACTCAGTTTTATATATATTCAGCACTTACTTTTTTGACATTTGTTGTGGATGAGATAGATTTGTCACCACCCCATTTCCAGAGCCGGATATTTTTTTTATTTTTAATTTAGTTAATTGTGTATTATTTATAATTAATTGTATTTATAATTAATTATTGATTGTATTATATTTTTATTGTATGTTTTAGGATTTTGGCTAGCCTGGACCCATGTCAGACCCTAGTGGACCCATGTCCGACCCAGCCCACACCCTTGTGAGAATTATTTTGGGGCTTAGAATATTTATTTTATTTTTAGGAAGTTAGTTGGAGAGATTTGGAACTAGTTTGAGTGCTTTTGGAACCCGGAACCCGAAACCAAGTCATGTAGGGGCATTTTGGGCATTTGGAGACTTTGGAGACCTATTTTATGTGCTTGGCCGGTCCCCCCCAACCCCATTCCACCCGTAGACCAGCAGCCCTCTCCCCCCTTTTGGTTCACTTCTTCTTCTTCTTCACTTCTTCTTCTTCTTCTTCTTCTTCTCCACTACTTCTTCTTCTTCTTCCTTTCTCCTTCACAAGTAAGTTTCTTATTTTTCTTCCTTCCTCTTTCCATTTCTTCTTCTTAATTGAACCCTAACCCTACATTCTTCCCCAACCTAGGTGGGTAGAGCCTAGATTTGGTGTTGGAGCTTGGATTTGAGGCTTGGAAGCTTGGATTGGAGGATTTGGAGCATTTTTGGGATTTTTGCTTGGGATTCCAACTCCCAAGAGGTAAACCCTAATTTTTCCCTTGTAATTACTCTTTTATAGTGTAATTAATATTTTAGAACATTCCTAGACCCTTAGGCTACCCGTGGGAAGAAGTTGGAACTAGTTGGGTAGTGTTTGGAGACTTTAACACTAGGTTTTGTGTCAATTTCGGGTGAAATCCGAATTTGGCCCAATTTTGGGTGATGCCCTAGGTTAGACGGACCTAGGTAGACGTTGTCGGGTGTCTTGAGGGTGAGTGCGTGTCTCCGTTCGGACACGGGAAGCCGTGTCGCGGAGAAACGGGCGTTTCGGGCGAATTTGGGACTTTTCGTCGTCGCCGATTCTAAGTGCGTGTGCGTTTCTGCCACGGGCCTAGAATCGATGCGGGAGCACATTTTCTAGGATCTAGACATCGTGTAGAGCGCGTGGGTAAATTTTGGGCCGATTCCGAGTTCGTTTGGTGTGCGTTTCAGGAGGTTTTCCGAGCCGCGCACCACGTGTTCGTCGAAATGACCGAACGGCCATTTCGACTTGGGTTCCTCGTTTCGGACTTGTGCGCGCATTGGGTTAGTATCGGGGAGTGTGTGCTAGAGTTTTCGAGTTATATTTTATATATATTAGGGTGTTGGTGAGTGTCGGGGTCGTTGGGTGTGCGTTGGTGGGCGTTGTGGGCGTGATGTGCGTTGTGTTGTGTTTGTTTATATATATGTGTATATATATATTGTGTGTATGTTTTTATATATATATTTATATATATATGTGTGGTTATGTGTTTGTGAGCGTGTTAGGGAGTGCTTGTGTGAGTGTGTAGGTGAGTGTGTGAGTGAGTGCTTGTGTGAGTGTGTAGGTGAGTGTGTGTGAGTGTGAGTGAGTGTTTATAGGTATATACATATGAGTTTATATATATATGTATATATATTTGTATATATATGTATGAGTGTTTATGTGTGTGGTTGTGTGTTTGTGTGTTTGTGAGAGTGTGTGCTAGTGTGTGTGAGAGTGTGTGTGTGAGGGTGTGTGCTAGTATGAGTGAGTGTGTGTGAGTGAGGATATATATAGATATGTATTTATGTTTAAGTGTGTGAGTGTGTGTGTGTGTATATATATATATTAGTGTATATATATATATAGATATATGTGTGTATGTATATATAGATATGTGTTTGTATATATTTGTGTGTGTGTGTGTTGATTTGTGTTTGAGTGTGTTAGTGTGTGTTAGTAATAGATATAAGTGTATATATATATATATGTATCTAGTTATATATATATAGATATATATGTGTGTATATATATATAGATAGTGATATATATATATGTATATAGGTATGTGGTCGTGTGTGTGTGTGAGAGAAGAGGGGGGGGAACTGGACTGTGCAGCAGCAGCAGTACATAGCTGCAGCAGCAGCAGTATTCAGCAGCAGTAGCAGCAGCCTATGCAGCAGCAGTAGCAGTAGCAGCGGCAATAGCTGCAGCAGCAGCAGCATGTAGAAGCCAAGCAGCAGCAGCAGCTAGCAAGAGCAGTGTGCGATAGAGAGATTGATATATATATATATATATATATATATATATATATATATATATATATATATATGTTGATAGATAGATAGATATATCAATAGGTAGTTGGATAGATAAGTTAATAGAATTATAGATAAATAGATAGATAGTTAGATATAGTTTGATAGATAGATAGTTAGATGGATATAGGTAATAGTTAGCTAGATAGATACTAGGTAGAGAGGTAGTTGTTTGTTAGTCTAATAGATAGATTCATAGTTAGATAGATAAATGCATAGATAGATAGATACCTAGATAGATGCATAAGATAGATGGATATGTAGATAATAGATAGGTAAATTGATAGATAGATATATAGATAGATAGGTAGATAGATAGATAGGTAGGTAATAAATAGATAGATAACTATAGATAGATATCTATAGATAGTTAGATAAATAGATACATGTATAGATATATTAGATAAATACATAGATAGATAATAGATGGATAGTTAGATAGATAGATAGGTAGTGGATATCTAGATATAAATAGATAGGTATATTAGATAGGTAGATACTAGATAATAGATAGTTATATATATAGATACTTAGATACATAGCTAGATAGATAGTTAGATATCTAGATCTATATATATATATATATATATATATATATATGTATACGTAAGGTATGTGTAAGATAAGGTAAGGTATTGGGTATTTGGGTATATTTGTGTGGATATCTATATATATAGGTAGATACCTACTTAGATATATATAAATATGATAGATATATATATTACCTAGCCTAGATTAATGACTAGGTGCATAATCAATAGCTAGATAGCTAGTTAGAGGGTATTAGAGCGAAACCTCAATACCTTGAGATACCGAGGTATCTCAATACCTTAAGATAACGAAGGTATTGGGTTTCGAGCGGGGTTTTTGAGCAATAGACTAGGAATAGTATTGGAATAATTTTTATATGTATATGTGTATATATTTACGCGTGCTAGCATAGGTTTTAGAGGGTATAGGCGGGGTATATAGCGTAGGTTGAGGTATCGGATACCGAGGGTATCCCGGTATCTCAAGGAGGTGAGTTTGTGAGTTTAGTAGCTTAATAAGCTCGGTTTGACCTAGAATTTCAGGAGCACCCTAGTTTGACCCAGACTTGACCGTAGTTGACTCGGTTGACCGCCAAAGTCAACTTTTGACCTAGTTTTGACCTAGAGTTGACTTTTTGGACCCAGAGTTGACTTTTTGACCCAGATTTCACCGGTTTGACCCGTTTGACCTAGAACGACCCTAGAAGCCTATTTTTAGTTATTTTATATCTGTTTAACTTATTAGAAACCCTGTTTAACCTTGCTTTTCGCATTAGGTCCTTGCGACACCGGTTCGGATCGCCAGTTTCTCAGGACGTCAGGCGAGTACATTCTCTGATAGTTTTCATTATTTGATGATTATTATGATTCAGCTTCTAGTATAGTATCATCTGATTATTCTGGCACAACACGGGACACTGATTGATATTTCTGGATTCATTTACTTGCGATACGTACATTTCATGTTTCTGGCCTCTATTCTGGAATCACTACTGGCATCACCTACAGGCATCACTACAGGCATCATTCATGTACAGGCTGGACTCATCTTGATTTGCGTGTCGGGTCTTGGATCCACTTGTATTAGTCGGGGCGGGGAAATACTCGAGTAGACATGTAAACATTCCTATCTGGCATCATCAGGCATCACTCCCTCTGGTCTAATCTGGAATGATAGCAGCCGCGCACCCAGTGCGCGGTGAGCCGTACTTACCCCTAGCCGTTTATATGTCGAAACAAGTATTTCAAAGACACCGAGTTCATTCTTTATAGTCTGGACTCTCATGCATTCTTGTTGGTCTCACTTACATGTTTCTGGACTTGACTCACTACATATTTTTCATGCTAGACTCACTACACGTTCATGTGCACGGACTTGATATTAGCTTAGATTCTTGTATCTTACAATTACTACTATCTTGTTTCTGATATTCTTGCATCTTTACCTTTATGCACCAGTGATACATGTTTATTTCCTGTTTCATACTTACTTCTTTCTTCTTGCTACTTGCTATAACTGTTTTATAGTTTTTATCATTTAAATGGAACTGCTGTTAGAGATGTACTTGCTCCAGTCCTGACTGAACATATTTTTCAGAGTATCCGGAGGATTGGTGTCCGACGTTTTATGGTCCTGAGCCTGTCGATGGTGCAGACAGGGACCCTCTAGTTTAGGAGTGATCTCCGGGTTGGTAGCCGGGATCACTGAGACTTTGTTGTTGTTTTTATTAGCTTTTAGTACCGGATTTGTCTCCGGTTTTGGATTGAGACCTTGTTTGTATATTATTTTTGGATGTTGTATTATTATTATTGATGTTGTGGTTGTTGTAGTAGTTGTTG
The DNA here is from genome assembly GCA_036927795.1 of Iris macrosiphon. Classification (NCBI taxonomy): domain Eukaryota; kingdom Viridiplantae; phylum Streptophyta; class Magnoliopsida; order Asparagales; family Iridaceae; genus Iris; species Iris macrosiphon. Next base: position 155,847,292 of record JAYESA010000015.1, read on the forward strand.
TTGGTTAGACTTTATAGTTGTTAGTCTTCTTTGTCATCTTATCGTGCTTAGACTCGTGATTGAGTACTTGTGATTATCATTATGATTTTTGCTCCTCCGTTTGGAGTTGAGATATTGACAGGTTTATATATTGTTTGTGTGGTTGCCCTCCTTTTGGAGAGGTCATGCTCGAGTTTTGTGTGAGATTATTATCTAGATAGTTGACCTAGACAGCGTTCTACCGCCGATGCTGCGGCGTAGGCTGGACGTACCCACGACTCATGCCCGATTTTCGGGTGCGGGTCGTGACACGTTTTTGGTGGCGGCCCCATACAGGTCACGATTCGCAATTAGTGCGATGTCGTGGTGGTACAACAACTTAGTTGTACTGCTGCGAGCCTGCTATAGGGTCTAGGATTTAGGATGAGAGTGTACTCAATCACGACTAGGAACAATTCCAACCTAATTATTCTGAAATTGCTTCTTTTAAAATATTACTGTCCTTTCTTGATGATATCGTATCTTGTGCCGTATTGACTTCTTTTGATCTGTGTTCAGGATGCCTCCGAAGACACGATCCCATCGTACCGTTCCAGCAGTTGCCTCGGAGAGGTCTGCTACCTCTCGTCCAGCTCGTATTCAGGCAGCTGCTACCGCTCCACTCACCACTCCTGCGGTTGAGGGAGCATCTGCTTCTCTCGGGGATTCTCCTTCACCTATCGATCCGAGGACTACCCCAGTCGTTCCGGTGGTTCCTCCACCACTTCCTGCTCCAGTAGATGCCGCGCAGTTGTTTGCGTTCTTCAGGGAGATGATGGACGCGCAGCACCGTCAGGTGGATGTGATGAGACTGGGCATTGAGAACGCCCACCAGGTGGCCATGACGGCAGTGGATAGGGTGGCACAGGTTCAGCCACAGGCAGATCAGATTCAGCACCCGAGGCCGGGCAGCATCATTGATTTTCAGAGGATGCGGCCCAAGGAGTTCCGTGGTACAGAAGGGATCCTGTACGCGGATGACTGGATAGAGCAGATTGAGGGGATCTTCAGGCTGGCGCAGATTCCAGACAGCATGCAGATAGAGGCAGCGGGCAGTCAGATGTTCGACCTCGCTTTGACATGGTATCGCACAGATACGAGGATTGCAGCGCCAGGGCTTACTTGGGAGGCTTTCAAGAGGCTTTTTAAGGAGAAGTTTTTTCCAGATGTGGCGCTCAGTGCTTTGGAGAGCCAATTCGAGGCACTCGTCCAAGGGAGCATGACGGTGGACGAGTACGCAGCGGAGTTCTGCCGTCTGGGCAGATTTGTAGATGGCTTGAGTGAGGCAGCCAAGGCGAGGAAGTTTCGCAAGGGCTTGGTCATGGCGGTCAAGTCTTTGACCAGGAGCGACCGCGAGGCGACTTTTGAGCAGATAGTAGGAGATGCTCAGAGAGCAGAGGATGACTTGGAGCTCAAGTCCAAGAGAGGCAGGGATGATTCAGGCAGTGCCAGTGGTAGTGCGGGACCAGCTAAGCGTCCCCATGTGCAGAAGGCAGCGCAGCAGGGTCAGGATCAGAGGGTGCCCACTTGTGCCTACTGCAGGAAGGCATGACACACTTGGGATGTTTGTAGGAGGAGGCTGAAGGTGTGTTTGTTCTATGGATCCGCTGCTCACCAGATGCGAGATTACCCCACTGCACCTCCATTGGGTGGAGCACAGGATCAGAGAGTTGGAGCTAGGCCATCTGTGGCACAGCATCATGCCCCGCACCAGCAGAGGGATACACCCCAGCAGGGCAGGGCTTATGCGTTGACGGTCGAGGAGGCCGATGCTACGGATGTCGGGTTAGCAGGTCTGTCTCTTGTTTCTTCTTCCTGTCCTTTTCCATTCCTGTGGTGTGCTTCATTAGTACCTGTTAGACTTTTCTTTGTGCTGTGGTAGATAGTGTAGTGACCCTGATGGAGACTGTGATAACACGACCAGTAGGACCATGATCTTGTATGTTGTTAGGTAGAATTTCTTGACTGTGATTATTGGGAGTTTGACCTAGAGAGATTGTGATTGACTTTAAATTTCGAGGACGAAATTTCTAAGGAGGATAGGCTTGTCACCACCCCATTTCCAGAGCCGGGTATTTTTTTTATTTTTAATTTAATTAATTGTGTATTATTTATAATTAATTGTATTTATAATTAATTATTGATTGTATTATATTTTTATTGTATGTTTTAGGATTTTGGCTAGCCTGGACCCATGTCAGACCCTAGTGGACCCATGTCCGACCCAGCCCACACCCTTGTGAGAATTATTTTGGGGCTTAGAATATTTATTTTATTTTTAGAAAGTTAGTTGGAGAGATTTGGAACTAGTTTGAGTGCTTTTGGAACCCGGAACCCGAAACCAAGTCATGTAGGGGCATTTTGGGCATTTGGAGACTTTGGAGACCTATTTTATGTGCTTGGCCGGTCCCCCCCAACCCCATTCCACCCGTAGACCAGCAGCCCTCTCCCCCCTTTTGGTTCACTTCTTCTTCTTCACTTCTTCTTCTTCTTCTCCACTACTTCTTCTTCTTCCTTTCTCCTTCACAAGTAAGTTTCTTATTTTTCTTCCTTCCTCTTTCCATTTCTTCTTCTTAATTGAACCCTAACCCTACATTCTTCCCCAACCTAGGTGGGTAGAGCCTAGATTTGGTGTTGGAGCTTGGATTTGAGGCTTGGAAGCTTGGATTGGAGGATTTGGAGCATTTTTGAGATTTTTGCTTGGGATTCCAACTCTCAAGAGGTAAACCCTAATTTTCCCCTTGTAATTACTCTTTTATAGTGTAATTAATATTTTAGAACCTTCCTAGACCCTTAGGCTACCCGTGGGAGGAAGTTGAAACTAGTTGGGTAGTGTTTGGAGACTTTAACACTAGGTTTTGTGTCAATTTTGGGTGAAATCCGAATTTGGCCCAATTTTAGGTGATGCCCTAGGTTAGACGGACCTAGGTAGACATTGTCGGGTGTCTTGAGGGTGAGTGCATATCTTCGTTCGGACACGGGAAGCCGTATCGCGGAGAAACGGGCGTTTCGGGCGAATTTGGGGTTTTTCGTCGTCGCCGATTCTAAGTACGTGTGCGTTTCTGCCACGGGCCTAGAATCGATGCGGGAGCGCATTTTATAGGATCTAGACATCGTGTAGAGCGCGTGGGTAAATTTTGGGCCGATTTCGAGTTCGTTTGGTGTGCGTTTCAGGAGGTTTTCCGAGCCGCGCACCACGTGTTCGTCGATATGACCGAACGGCCATTTCGACTTGGGTTCCTCGTTTCGGGCTTGTGCGCGCGTTGGGTTAGTATCGGGGAGTGTGTGCTAGAGTTTTTGAGTTATATTTTATATATATTAGGGTGTTGGTGAGTGTCGGGGTTGTTGGGTGTGCGTTGTGGGCGTGGTGTGCGTTGTGTTGTGTTTGTTTATATATATGTGTATATATATATTGTGTGTATGTTTTTATATATATATTTATATATATATGTGTGGTTATGTGTTTGTGAGCATGTTAGGGAGTGCTTGTGTGAGTGTGTAGGTGAGTGTGTGAGTGAGTGCTTGTGTGAGTGTGTAGGTGAGTGTGTGTGAGTGTGAGTGAGTGTTTATAGGTATATACATATGAGTTTATATATATATGTATATATATTTGTATATATATGTATGAGTGTTTATGTGTGTGGTTGTGTGGTTGTGTGTTTGTGAGAGTGTGTGCTAGTGTGTGTGAGAGTGTGTGTGTGTGAGGGTGTGTGCTAATATGAGTGAGTGAGTGTGAGTGAGGATATATATAGATATATATTTATGTTTAAGTGTGTGAGTGTGTGTGTGTGTATATATATATATTAGTGTATATATATATATATATATATATAGATATATGTGTGTATGTATATATAGATATGTGTTTGTATATATTTGTGTGTGTGTGTTGATTTGTGTTTGAGTGTGTTAGTGTGTGTTAGTAATAGATATAAGTGTATATATATATATATGTATCTAGTTATATATATATAGATATATATGTGTGTATATATATATATATATAGACAGTGATATATATATATATGTATATAGGTATGTGGTCGTGTGTGTGTGTGTGAGAAGAGGGAGGGGGAACTGGACTGTGCAGCAACAGCAGTACATAGCTGCAGCAGCAGCAGTATTCAGCAGCAGTAGCAGCAGCCTATGCAGCAGCAGTAGCAGCGGCAATAGCTGCAGCAGCAGCAGCATGTAGAAGCCAAGCAGCAGCAGCAGCTAGCAAGAGCAGTGTGCGATATATATATATATATATATATATATATATATATATATATATGTTGATAGATAGATAGATATATCAATAGGTAGTTGGATAGATAAGTTAATAGAATTATAGATAAATAGATAGATAGTTAGATATAGTTTGATAGATAGATAGTTAGATGGATATAGGTAATAGTTAGCTAGATAGATACTAGGTAGAGAGGTAGTTGTTTGTTAGTCTAATAGATAGATTCATAGTTAGATAGATAAATGCATAGATAGATAGATACCTAGATAGATGCATAAGATAGATGGATATGTAGATAATAGATAGGTAAATTGATAGATAGATATATAGATAGATAGGTAGATAGATAGATAGGTAGGTAATAAATAGATAGATAACTATAGATAGATATCTATAGATAGTTAGATAAATAGATACATGAATAGATATATTAGATAAATACATAGATAGATAATAGATGGATAGTTAGATAGATAGATAGGTAGTGGATATCTAGATATAAATAGATAGGTATATTAGATAGGTAGATACTAGATAATAGATAGTTATATATATAGATACTTAGATACATAGCTAGATAGATAGTTAGATATCTAGATCTAGATATATATATATATATATGTATACGTAAGGTATGTGTAAGATAAGGTAAGGTATTGGGTATTTGGGTATATTTGTGTGGATATCTATATATATAGGTAGATACCTACTTAGATATATATAAATATGATAGATATATATATTACCTAGCCTAGATTAATGACTAGGTGCATAATCAATAGCTAGATAGCTAGTTAGAGGGTATTAGAGCGAAACCTCAATACCTTGAGATACCGAGGTATCTCAATACCTTAAGATAACCAAGGTATTGGGTTTCGAGCGGAGTTTTTGAGCAATAGCCTAGGAATAGTATTGGAATGATTTTTATATGTATATGTGTATATATTTATGCGTGCTAGCATAGGTTTTAGAGGGTATAGGCGGGGTATATAGCGTAGGTTGAGGTATCGGATACCGAGGGTATCCCGGTATCTCAAGGAGGTGAGTTTGTGAGTTTAGTAGCTTAATGAGCTCGGTTTGACCTAGAATTTCAGGAGCACCCTAGTTTGACCCAGACTTGACCATAGTTGACTCGGTTGACCGCCAAAGTCAACTTTTGACCTAGTTTTGACCTAGAGTTGACTTTTTGGACCCAAAGTTGACTTTTTGATCCAGATTTCACCGGTTTGACCCGTTTGACCTAGAACGACCCTAGAAGCCTATTTTTAGTTATTTTATATCTGTTTAACTTATTAGAAACCCTGTTTAACCTTGCTTTTCGCATTAGGTCCTTGCGACACCGGTTCGGATCGCCAGTTGCTCAGGACGTCAGGCGAGTACATTCTCTGATAGTTTTCATTATTTGATGATTATTATGATTCAGCTTCTAGTATAGTATCATCTGATTATTCTGGCACAACACGGGACACTGATTGATATTTCTGGATTCATTTACTTGCGATACGTACATTTCATGTTTCTGGCCTCTATTCTGGAATCACTACTGGCATCACCTACAGGCATCACTACAGGCATCATTCATGTACAGGCTGGACTCATCTTGATTTGCGTGTCGGGTCTTGGATCCACTTGTATTAGTCGGGGCGGGGAAATACTCGAGTAGACATGTAAACATTCCTATCTGGCATCATCAGGCATCACTCCCTCTGGTCTAATCTGGAATGATAGCAGCCGCGCACCCAGTGCGCGGTGAGCCGTACTTACCCCTAGCCGTTTATATGTCGAAACAAGTATTTCAAAGACACCGAGTTCATTCTTTATAGTCTGGACTCTCATGCATTCTTGTTGGTCTCACTTACATGTTTCTGGACTTGACTCACTACATGTTTTTCATGCTAGACTCACTACACGTTCATGTGCACGGACTTGATCTTAGCTTAGATTCTTGTATCTTACAGTTACTACTATCTTGTTTCTGATATTCCTGCATCTTTACCTTTATGCACCAGTGATACATGTTTATTTCCTGTTTCATACTTACTTCTTTCTTCTTGCTACTTGCTATAACTGTTTTATAGTTTTTATCATTTAAATGGAACTGCTGTTAGAGATGTACTTGCTCCAGTCCTGACTGGACATATTTTTCAGAGTATCCGGAGGATTGGTGTCCGACGTTTTATGGACCTGAGCCTGTCGATGGTGCAGACAGGGACCCTCTAGTTTAGGAGTGATCTCCGGGTTGGTAGCCGGGATCACTGAGACTTTGTTGTTATTTTTATTAGCTTTTAGTACCGGATTTGTCTCCGGTTTTGGATTGAGACCTTGTTTGTATATTATTTTTGGATATTGTATTATTATTATTGATGTTGTGGTTGTTGTAGTAGTTGTTGTTGGTTAGACTTTATAGTTGTTAGTCTTCTTTGTCATCTTATCGTGCTTAGACTCGTGATTGAGTACTTGTGATTATCATTATGATTTTTGCTCCTCCGTTTCGAGTTGAGATATTGACAGGTTTATATATTGTTTGTGTGGTTGCCCTCCTTTTGGAGAGGTCATGCCCGAGTTTTGTGTGAGATTATTATCTAGATAGTTGACCTAGACAGCGTTCTACCGCCGATGCTGCGGCGTAGGCTGGACGTACCCACGACTCATGTCCGATTTTCTGGTGCGGGTCGTGACAAGATTTGCCCGTGTTGTTCATGTAGTATCTTAGGACAGCGTAGCACGTCCCTATGGGTCTATTCAAAATGGATTAAGCCCTTAGTGACGTGTCAGCTGGCCAGTGACACATGGCCTAGTTCCTGACATTTTGGGACTGGGGCGTGACACAGTTTTAGTGGTGGCCCATGCAGGTCTAGTTTTATTGCTAGTGGTATGATGATATGCCCAGCAATGCCTGCAATAGGATAGGAATATTAGGTCTCATCCACACTGACCCCATCTTTACAAATTCTATTATTGCATCTTGCTTGATTATCATTATTTATCTCCTTTGTATTTTCTAATTATCCTATTTTCCTCAGAAATATGGACATACCCGGGAAACTTGCGAATAATGGGGCTGACCAAGCAACAGACCCTTCGCTAAGTGCCCAAGGAACTCCGTCCAATCACCAAAATTCTAGCCAGGAGACGACACCAACTCCACATGCAGAGACACCTTTGTCTCCACCTCCAGCCTTGCCTATCCTGATGCCACAACTTGAGGGTCAACCTCAAATATTGTAGTTTCTCCAGACTATGTTGCAGAACCAGTAGCAACAAACTGAGGCCCTGAGACAGTCTCAGTGGCAGCAAACTGAAGCTCTGCGACAGACGTTAATGACGGCTTTGGAGAGAACTACTACTCCGACACCAGTACCTGTCCAACCAGCGGGCACAGTTCGGGGCTTCCGTCAAATGAGCCCGAGAGATTTCAAAGGCAACGAGACTCCTGAGGAGATCTCTGATTGGATCTCCAACACCGAAATGCTGCTAGAAGGATCGCAACTCACCCCCGACCTATGGATGACCGCTGTGAGGGGCCAACTTCTTGGCAACGCCCATCACTGGTGGGAATCCATAGAGCGCAGCGTCGACAAAGACCAAACTTGGCAACAATTCTTGGAGCATTTCAACGCCAAGTACTTTCCAGCGACAGTCCAGAATGCCCTATACTCCCAGTTCCTGCACTTGGAGCAAGGAAACATTACGGTAGATGCCTACGACGCGGAGTTTAGCAGACTAAGTCGTTTCGGTGCTGATCTGATCCCGAACGAGCTGAAGAAGGCTAAAAGATTCCACCATGGCCTTAACTACGAGCTCCAGAGGTACACAACAACGCAGTCGAGAATCTCCTACAACGAGGTTCTTACAGAAGCCAGGGAGCAAGAAGTCATTGGCCGAGGAGCCAGACGCTCAAATCCAACCTTCCTGGCCAAGAATCAGCAAGGAGCAGGAGGACCTATACGTCGTCCCCAATATCCGACTCAGCAGACGACGGGGCCTTACAAGAAGAAGGAGCTCCCGACTTGTCACTTTTGTGGCAAGAAGGGGCATTTTGCCAATGACTGTAGAAAGAAGCTGGGATTATGACTGCTATGTGGAGCTAAAAATCATATGGCCAAAGACTGCCCACAACGCAGAGATGCAGCACCTCAACAAGGGCAGAAGCCAGGAGCACAAGCTCAGAAGATGCTTCCCTCCACATCAGGAGGATATCAGAGAGGAGCACCTCTGCCTACTCAGGAGACCCAGTTCAAGGCCAGACAACAAGCCGGAGGACAAAGGCAGGGACAAGCCTTTGCGTTAGCTGCCATTGCAGAAGAACCTGAAGGGGAAACTATAACAGGTACCATTTTAGTTGCATCATTACCTGCAACTGTATTATTCGATTCTGGGGCTACTTTGTCTTTCATATCCAGTAGTTTCGTAGCCATGCACAAGCTATACACTTCCCCGCTACCCAAGTGTTGGAAAATACTTACTGGAGGAGGTATTGTTCCAGTTACCAACATTATCGAAACCTGTCCGGTAGTTGTTTGTAGTAGAGGACTAAGAGCGCGATTTTTGGTACTTCCAATGCCAAATTTCGATGTTGTCTTAGGCATGGACTGGCTAAGCCAGAATAATGCTGTCCTAGACTGCCGAAAGGGTAGTGTTATTTTTAGACCCCCAGATCACCCAGAGTTCGAATATGTCCGAGGAACCATCGAGCAAGGAGTAGGCCAGACTCCTAGAGCTAACATGGCGATGGAGACAGCACTTCCCTCAATTATAGCAGAGTTCGAGGACGTATTTCCAGAAGAATTGCCAAGCCTACCGCCTGACAGAGAAGTGGAGTTCATTATTGAGCTGATACCCGGAGCTGCACCAGTATCCTCCAATATATACCGACTGGCGAAGAAGGAGCTTGACGAGCTGAAGCTTCAACTGGAGGAATTACAGATCAAGGGATTTGTTCGTCCTAGTGCATCACCCTGGGGAGCACCAGTGTTGTTTGTACCAAAGAAGGACGGAACATATCGCATGTGCATTGATTACAGAGCCCTCAACGCTCTGACAATCAAAAACAAGTACCCCTTGCCGAGAATTGACGACCTGTTCGATCAACTAACAGGAGCCGTGGTATTCTCGAAGATAGACTTGAGATCAGGCTATCATCAGGTCAAGGTACGGAGGGAAGATATTCCAAAGACAGCATTCAGGACTCGTTATGGTCATTACGAGTTCCTGGTAATGCCTTTTGGACTAACTAATGCACCTGCCGTATTCATGAACCTGATGAACAGAGTCTTCCACCAATATCTGGACCAGTTCGTGGTAGTCTTCATCGACGACATTCTGGTGTATTCAAAGAGCCACGAGGAGCATGAAGAGCACTTAAGGTTGGTATTAGAGACGCTGAGACGGGAGAGCCTTTATGCTAAGATGAGCAAGTGTGAATTCTTTCTTGACCGTGTCGTATTTCTTGGACACGTTATCACAGGAGAAGGCATCTCGGTAGACCCAGCAAAGATCTCATCTGTTGAGACGTGGCCAACCCCGACCAACGTCTCAGAGGTGAGGAGCTTTCTAGGACTTGCCGGATATTACCGGCGATTCGTAGAAAACTTTGCAAGAATCGCGGAGCCGATTACTCGTCTTACCCGCAAGGAGCAGGAGTTCATATGGACTAAAGATTGCCAGACAGCTTTTGATGACTTGAAGAAGCGTCTGACTACAGCTCCCATCTTGACTATACTATCTGGATCCGGAGGTTTCGTCATATATAGCGATGCATCCGAAAAAGGATTTGGTTGTGTCTTAATGCAATATGGGAAGGTTGTAGCTTATGTCTCAAGACAGTTGAGGACTCATGAGAAGAATTATCCCACTCACGACCTGGAGCTTGCCGCAGTTATCTTTGCCCTGAAGCTATGGAGACACTATCTATATGGCGAACGAGTGGAGATATTCACCGATCATAAAAGTCTGAAGTACGTCTACACCCAAAAGGACCTAAATCTGAGACAAAGACGATGGCTCGAAGTGATGGCGGATTTCGAAATTGATCTACAGTACCATCCAGGGAAAGCTAATATGGTGGCAGATGCTCTAAGCAGAAGACCCTCGGCATTCTTTATGATCACCCAATCAGGTCTTCTGAGAGATCTAGAAAATTTGGGAATAGAGGTCATTTTGCCAGGACTTGACGGCCAATTGTCAAACTATCAGCTGCAATCAACCTTGGTAGAAAGAATCAAAACTACTCTACCAACAGATGCAAGATTTCAGAGGCTTCGACAAAGAACAGAGGCTGAAATTCAAACAGGATGTCGCATACACGAAGATGGGACTCTAAGATGTGGTGATCGTCTTTATGTTCCAAATGGAGAACTTCGTAATGAGCTGATGTTAGAAGCTCATAGCTCAACATACTCTATACATCCAGGAGGCACAAAGATGTACAGAGATCTGCGACAATATTACTGGTGGCATGGAATGAAGCGGGAGATAGCACGCTTTGTGGCCAAATGCCTGGTGTGTCAGCAAGTCAAGGCTGAGCATCAGAGATCTGCCGGTCTACTTCAACCCCTCCCAATACCCGAGTGGAAATGGGAACACATTACGATGGACTTTGTTACGGGCTTCCCAAGAAGTCCTAGTGGTCGTAATGCTGTATGGGTAATCGTAGATAGACTCACAAAGGCTGCTCATTTCCTACCTTTTAGAGTTGGACAATCTACAGAAGTCTTGGCGGACATGTACATGAAGGAGATAGTACGTCTGCATGGACTGCCAGTCAGCATAGTATCTGACAGAGATACGAGATTTACATCTTACTTTTGGCGAAGTATGCAAGAAAGTCTTGGTACCCGCCTCAAGTTCAGTACCTCGTATCACCGACAAACAGATGGCCAATCAGAACGCACCATCCAGACACTTGAAGATATGCTGAGAGCCTGCATGCTTGATTTCAGCGGATCATGGGAAGATCATCTACACCTGGTAGAATTTTTCTACAACAACAGCTATCAAGCGAGCATTCAGATGGCTCCCTTTGAAGCTTTATATGGAAGAAAATGTCATTCCCCAGTATGCTGGAGCGATGTTGGCGAGAGACAGATCTTGGGACCAGAACTGATTATTCGTACGGTGGAGAAAGTAAAGAAGATCCAGGGACACCTACGAGCTGCACAAGACAGGCAGAAGCACTGGGCCAACATTCATCGCCGACCTCTAGAGTTCCAGGTAGGGGAGCATGTGTTCTTGAAGATCTCACCTACTCGAGGAACTATCAGATTTGGAGGAAGAGGGAAGCTAAGTCCAAGGTACATTGGACCCTTCGATGTGCTAGATCGCGTCGGAGAAGTTGCTTACAGGCTAGCTCTACCTCAGACCTTGGAAGGAGTACATGACGTCTTCCACGTATCTCAGCTGAGGAGGTATATTCCAGACCCGAGTCATGTGCTGGACTATTCAGAGATCACCATCGGGCCAAGTTTATCATATCAGGAGGAGCCCGTAGAAATCCTGGACCGAAGCGAGAAAGTGTTGTGAGGCCAGACTATTCCTCTCGTTCGTGTTGCATGGAGGCATCATGCACCAGGTGAATCCACCTGGGAACGAGAAGAGGATATTCGTCAGCGTTATCCCCATCTATTTCAAAACCAGGGTATGTCCAATATTTCAAACTCAATCTTCCTTAATCATCTTATGTCCTTAATGAATTTTTCATTCTCATTATATGTGTGTTTTTATTTCGAGGACGAAATATTCTAAGGAGGGTAGATTGTAAACTCCCTCGACCAGATTTCAGTAATTTAGGATTAATTTTGACTAATTAGAATTAGTGCAACTTTTAAAATTTTATTTATTATATAATATATTGATTGTGCACTTGTTTATTACACAATTAATTAGGGCATCACACTAGCTGTTAACCCTAAACAAATTTCACATACCTGCCCTAGACTTGTTAGACTATTTTTTCTGTATTTTGTGCAACTTCCAGAAACCTCGTTTGATGCTTCGTTTTAGTCGTACAAATATCGTTACAAACGTATGTATTTATTTCCTATTTAATTTTCTGCTCTTTATCCATCTCTGTACCCTTAGAGATTTGAGGACCAGTAGGCACCTGATTGCCCAAACAAAAATACGATAATATTCTAGACTGAATATACTACAATTAGTGTATTGACACCGTAGAGAAATTATGACCCTAATAGCCTCTAAATAATTAGTGAACACCGTGCGCAGTATTTATTAAATAATAAATACGGTGACCCGTAGCACCTACAGAATCAGACCCTGCACCTGCCCAGAATCACCCCACCCTGTCTAAAACATTTTTCCCAGCTATTTCCCTCATTTTTGTACAATTCAGAATTACGGGAAATCAGTATCTGAAATTTGGTAAATTGCAAAATTACGCAAAATACAAATTTTATGCATTTATGCAATTATTGAAAAGTTAGGGGTTTATATGCAAAATTGCATGCTAGGTGGCCAAATCCTATTGGCTAGACCATAGGTGAGTGGGACCCACCCATAACTTCCAGAAAAATCTGCTGGAAATATCCCAAAAATCCAGATTTACCAAAATACCCTCAAACTTCACCTTATTTACAAAATTGCCATTGGCCCTAAACCTATATAAACCCGACCCCCCCACTCTTCAAACCCTCACAGCCGCCGTCTCCGACCACCGTCTCCGGCCAAACCCTGCCCAACCCTTCGCCACCCTCCCCTCTTCCCTCCGGCCAAGCCCCGCCGCCTGAGCCACCCTGCTCCGCCGGCCACAGCCTCCACAAATACCCCACTCCCTCACTGCTACCCACAGCCACCACCACCCGAGCCACCTCCCCCGCCGCCTCCGGCCACCGTGCACCGCCACCACCACCCCGACTCAACTCGCCCCGACCTCCCCTACCTACCACCACCACCTCACCCCCCCACGACACCGCCTCCGGCCGCCCTAGCCCCCGCAGCAGCCACCACCCCCTAACCATAGCTGCTGCCACCTTCATCCCCGACGCCCCTAGCCGCCACCACCACCGTCGTGGAGCTCCGCCACCATCACCAAACTGACCGCCGTCCTCCCCTCTGCCGAACCCACCACCTGCCCGGCCACCCCCGTCGCTCCTCCGCCGCCGGCAGCCCCCGCACTCCACTGTTGCTACTGTTGCTGCTAACAGCTGCTGTTGTTGTTCTCCTTCCTCCGGCCGCCTCCGGCCAGCTCCGCCGCCGTCCTCCCGCCGGCGACACCGTGTGGGACCCCCCTTGCCAGTAGGTATAAACCCTAACCCTATAAACCTATGTATATACGTATATAGGTATATGTATATGTATATATATATGTATATATATGATATATATATGTATATTTATATACATGTATTATATTATTATACTATATAAATACAGTATATTATACTATATACATGTATATTACTATATTATATATATATATATGTATATAATACATATAACTATATATGTTATATATGTATATATATTATATATATGTATATAATATATATATCTAAATATATATTATATAATAATTCACTGTGAAAATACACAGTATATATGTATACATATACTATGCATTTTGGTTTATTTATTTTATATTCCTGCACTTATATTATATATACATATTATCTATATGTATATATATATTATTATTAATATCCAGCTGGGTAATACAGCTTAATTATATATATTATATTTAAATTCTTGCAAATGTTATTTTAATTCAATATTATATATTATACTATGCTGGATATTACAGCCTATCTATATGTATGTTTACAGTGGTCACATATAGACCCTGATACTATTTTATATTATAATTGCTGAATAGTACAGCACTTATATACGCATTAAATTCCTGTACTATCATTTTAATTTACCTATATTATATCTCAGTGGATATACCCTGACCATTATATTTATTATTATATCAGAGGATACACCCTGATAATATTATAATATTATATATCTATCGCAGTGGATATATCCTGCTACTATTTACCTGCATTTGTCTGTTCTTTAAATACTATATATATACTGCTATATATATACTATATCTATATACATACTATATATATATATCTATATCATATATATGTATATAAGTAAGATGTATACTTATTATTTGCAACCAAGATATTCACAAACACTATATCTGGAAAGGGACCAGGTCCTCAGAGGGACATAACAAGATACATAGAAGCATGCCAATAAGTACTGAAATATAAATATCCATCGGGTCGCCTAACCATCTAAGTGAATGCAGTTTGAGGACAACTTTGAGTATAAGAGAAAGTGTAGGCTAGACATATGCTGACGTAATTCACCAATCGTGACAACTGGCTAGTATATGCCACATATGCCCCCCATCTCAGGGGCGTACGGTAAACAAGATTAATAACTACATAAGAAAGTGGGTGTCCCGTACACTTATGAGTCGTCCTCCCTGTCCCAATGATCTATGCATGTTGCCTCCACCACATGCTAATACCTTAAATAACTGCCAGGTCTACTAGCATACAAAATTTCTACCAGCAGTCATTCTTAATGATTTGTGGTTGGATTCTACGCAGAGGAAAGAAAAGAAGAGTTTACGCTTGGTAAATAAGCGATGGTTTAGTTACTGCTGCTGCGGCAGTGGTTATGCTGGGTAGTTTGCTATTGCTTTTGATATTTACGCACAGAGAAAATATACGCGGTATGGTGAGGGATTTGCTATTTGACTGTTTTACGCGAGGTGAACTGCTGATGTTAATTCCTTACTTTATGTGCGGAATTGGTTTTGTGCGTAGAAAAAAGGATTTGGGCAGGTTGGGTTTTTATGCATGAAAGAGTTCTGTAGGGTTTTCGCTAAGTGAGGTTTACGCTGGGATGATTAACGGGTTACGGTTTTGGTATAATAGGAATTATACTTTAATAAATAGTTTAAATAATAATAACTAATACGGTTTTCAGGAATGGGGGTTTACACCTGGGAATGGGACTTATGAAATGCATCTGGGCAGCTTATCAACTGTGATAAGAGCTCATTTCTGGCCTCTGCTCGAGCTAACCCCACTCTTCCCTTGTTTGAAGCAAATATGGAATATTCAGAACAAACCATTGGTCTTGTACCCATTGTGCACCATTGGTACTATCTTTAACAGTTGACTTTCACTAGTTAATGGAAGAGTAGACATAGAAGGCCCCCGACGTGCAGAAATCAAAATTTTATTACTGGATTAATGTGTTAATTTTAGTTCGTATATTTTTAGAATAATTTATTTTTTGGATGATTATTTTAATTATACATATTGCCAATTCAATTAAATTTTGCTTATATATATAATAAATGGAAAGTTACATATCTGGATGACAGTACTACTACGCACATTATTCTCCCTATATGAAAGTAGTTTTCTAACTTTATGCGTAAGAATAACACTTTGACAACCCTATCAGGCCCATCCAATCTGATAGAGGGGAATGACATATCCCACTTTATATTGTCAAATGGAACAAACTTTGTCATTAAAGAGGCCTTATATTTTTTTTCGTTATAGAAGAACGTTGTTTAGATTTAAGGATATCCGAGAAAATAATTATCAAGTTGAAATCACTGATAAAAATGGAGTAGAATTCTAATACATAACACTATAAGTGTATATTGGAGAAGATGAACATGTTTATGCTCTGGCATGACCGTCTGGGTTGCTCAGGTCAAAACTTAATGTACCGTATTTTTAGTCCTAGATACATGCATTACCTTACATGTTGTTGTAATACCCCACAATAGACGGAGACATTTTTGTTGGCTTCATGGAATGATCAGACTGTTGGGATGTAAGTTATACTAGAATCAAGTGATTTGAGTGATGATACAATCTCGCTTAACTTGGCCGAATGGGATTGTTCATGAAGCGTGGCTCACTAGTATGATTATGCCAATTAAGAAGATCATACATCACATTAAATCATCTTTGGAGGATCGTTGGGAATATGCGTGATCGGAGCAGGGAAGCAACTTATATATGTAGGTGGTTTTGGCCTTTCTTCTCTACTCCTTCAAGTCCTAATAAAATAAATTTTCTTTTGTTGCCTTGCTATGTCCATGAAATGAATAATGCTTTAGTTGATGTAAAAGATAAGTGATGCTCCACGTTTGATGTTGTTGTAATGAATGAAACACGTGAATGATGATCTGCTAGTGTATCTGAGCAAGAATGTTATAATGTAAGTTTCATATGAGAAATGAATTGTAACTATGAAATGTCACAATGTTGGGACCTATAGACCACCAAGTGAATGATGAAATTATTGAGACTGATAGATTACCAAGTGTAAGTTGGGAATGTTGGGACCAAAAGGTCACTAAGTAATAATGCGAAGAATGATATGTACAATGTAGAGATGTTGGTTCTATTAACTTTCAGTACTTTACCATACAAATTATGCTTTTTGATTTTGTTGGACATGCATTTGTATGATCATAAACAACTTATGCACAAGGTTTGAAAAATTTTCATTGACGATACCTGGGATACTAGGACTGCTTTGACATAGGAGGAAATTACTGGACAATCCCCAAACTCCTCTCTTTTTTGTCCAAAAATAGTCAAAATTCATCATAAATTCAGCCACATTTTCTAGTAGTTATGACGACTTAAAAAGATGATATCTCCTAGCTCCGGACTCCAACGCGCATTTTCGTATTTTCGAGATTTCGGGAGATTCCGAACTCGGAATTACAAGCCGTTTAAAGTTTCGAAAATCTGACATGATGAACTTACATAAAATTATTTTTCCAGAATTTAATATGCAAGTTTATTCTACTGTAAAATTCGTGTAATGTTGACATAAATAGGAAACCTCCAAAAACTGTCATTTATGTGCCCTTGTGGCCATAACTCTTTACCGACTTGTGATATTATAAAACTGTCAATTCCAACGTTCATGTAGCATTGAAATCTATAGGATTCCACACACAAATCTAGGATTTGAGTTGGTTGACTTTTTGGTCAACGGATTGTCTCGATTTGCGTGCCACGGATCACAAATCCGAAAGTTGACTTTCTTTGGATCAAAATTAGAGTTTAACAAAAAAATTAGATTATAATAAGATTAAAATACTATTTTAGGTTATTTTATTAAAAATTAAAATAGATTAAAATGGAGGAACCTATTCACCCACGTTTGTAACATAACTTGTTTAATTTATGTGACGGGTAGATCGGACGACGCCTTGAGTTGGGACTTTATTATTTTTCAGAGCAGGCAAGTATACCTTGCCATTGTATTGTTATTCATATTCCATATGTTGCATACATTTTTATTTCTGTTATTTAGTTCATATATTTTAACTACTATATAAACTGCGCGTCCAAGAAAACTTAGATGCAACGACGGTGTCGTCGTGATCTGTTTTTATTATGTATATGCATTGACCTTGTTTATGAGACCATCACATTATCATAAAGCATCATTAGGTTCATTAGCCATGACACAGCTGTTACACGAGTGTGAGTCTCATATAGATCATGGACTGCGTGACAGGTCTGGCCTCCTATACGTATGAGCCGTGCGTTAGGGATAACTAATGTTAGAAACTTTGTATGCTAGAAGACTTAGCAGTTATTAGTAGTCCATGGACATAGCCTATTGTAGTACGGTGGTCCAATCCTTGTCCTTATTTGGTTGCAGGGTTAGGATATTGTACCAAAGATAGGCTATGAACCAAATCGTGTCATGGACGTGACATGCTTAGAGCATGGGGTGGAAAGAACAACAAGTACCACATTTGGGCTCCTTTGCACTTTCCTTTTTATGTAACCCGAAAGCTCCGCTGGAGATACGGGCGGTGATGAACCCTATACTACTTGGCGGCCTCTGTCGTTCAAAAGATGATATGCTTTGTAGGCCCCTGATTCTCTGAGAGAATTATGCCAATCCCATTTTATGGCCAGATAGCCCACTTGTTAGAAAGTTGTTCTCAAACTACATTCACATAGACGGTTAGGCAACCCATTGGATATTTATTTTAGTACTTTATTGACATACTTCTATGTATCTTGTTATGTCCTTCTGAGGACCTGGTCCCTTGCCAGGTGTAGATGTTCATGAGTATTCGCAGGAGCGCAGATCCGGGCTGGTTGCTTATATTTGAGGAGGTCTTCCCTTCGAGCCTCGTGATTATTGGTGATGTACTTATATTGTGTTTATTTTATATTCTAGTTTGACAGTGGATTTGTTTCCATCCAACTATCATCTTTAGATACTTTATATTGAGATCTAGTTTCATAGATACTGGTTATTTATTTATATTCGATTTTCTGTGGATGAGATTTAGATTATGCCTGTGACTTGAGATAGTTTATACCACTTGTGGATTATTGTTCATAATACAGCGTACGCGTGTGTTATGGTTTTCATATATTGAAGTTGCCATATCCATGCGGCCGGCATGCTTACGTGTCCTAGTCTTACGTATTTTTGGGACTGGGGCGTGACACTGATCGGAGCTTTAAACTCGAGAAGGAAATGGGGAGTGATTTAGACAGGGCTTCGCCAAGACAGTGATGATGAGGAATGGGGAGGGGTTTAGTCCTATTTATAAGCGGTGGAGGAAGTTAAGACGGTTACGAGGCAAATGTCGGGGATTGTCTGCGGTATGTAAGTGGTTAGCCGACGGTGGAGATCAGAGTGGCCACGGATCGTCGATATATCGCTACAATAAGGTGGTGATCGAGATTCCTCTGCAAAATTTGTGATCACTTCAGGCTCCTCGATATGGCGGTGTAGTTGGCGTGTCGGTCGTCGGTGAAGCGGCTGTTCGAGCGAACGGGGTGAAGAATAAAAATAAGTAAATAATTGGGTGTAGTAATGAATTCGGATTGGCCTATAAACTGAGTGGTGAGAGCAGGTCGGGTTTGAGTTTGACCCGCCCAGTCCAAACTTATTAGGTTAGTAAAGCTGGGCCAAAATGGTTGGGGTCGGTCTGCTTGTGGGGATTGGGCCCGCTTGAGTAAAATAAACAGGTAATTAAATATTGGATATTGTATATACATAATATTAATAACTAATTAGTAATACTATAAAGGTAAAATTATCTACAAAATTTCCAAAAAAATCCTTTATTGAAAAGAGGAGTTACACCTTTACACCTGGCACATATTTCGGTACAAAGTGGATCACATGTGGACTCCGCTTTGACTCAAAATTATCGTTTTGTCCCTATGTCCAATTTGGACGAGAGGGTAGTATTTTCTGACTATCTTGTTTATTCTGGGATCGTTGGTGATGTCTATTTTAGCATCCATAGATGTTTGTCCAGCTTCCGTATTTTTTGGTTCACTGTACTTATTGTCTTGCGTCGTTTCAGCATCAAACAATTGCCAGACAAGTATACCTTGCCACTATTACTGTTTATTTACATTCGCATCTGCATATTTTATTTTTTTTCCTTTATTTTCTTATTTATGTATATTTTTAAACTACGCGTATAAGGAAACTTGGGTGCAACGACGGATGGCGTCGTCTTTTGTGTCTTATTTTATTTGTTATGCATATTGACCTTGATTTAAGAGACCACCCATAATTTTGAGGCATCTTTATGTTTCATATGGCCCAGACACAAGTGTTACATGAATTGTGAGTCTCATGATGATGAACTTGCATATTGACTGGTCATTGATACGTATTGGACGTGCGATAGGAAATAACTGCTAATAGAATTGCATGCTAGAAGACTTAGCAGTTACTAGAGGTATTTGCGTGTCATGGATATGACATAGTAGCATTAGGAGGGAAGAACAATGAGTAAGCGTACGTGGCTCCTTTACACTTTTTTTTTTGGCTCGTAAGCTCCACCGGAGATGTGAGACGTTATGACCCCATTATTTATTGTAGGCCTATGACGATCGAAAGACGTTAATCCTGTCACGCCCCAAACTCCCGCAAGCTCAATAGTCCCCGTTGAACGTGAATCACCACGTTGCAGCTCTCCCGCGGGACAATCGTTCTCTTCGGGACGTGATGCCGTACGAGCCTGGAGTTGCGCTCGTACAAGGCGATGTTGTTAAACACCAAAGTTATCATTGAAACACCCAAGTTGCAGCGGAAGTCAAGTATTGTGTACCAAGCACACATCAGAGTAATATGCAGCGAAGCTCTCGATAGGGTCAAATGAAATGCCCCGAAGGCAATGCCACAAAGGTGATGCCACGAAGGCGATAAAATACTCTTGCTCTTTTCTCTAGCCCACAAAGGTACTTACAGTTCATACATCATGTCTCGTATATCCAAGCAGCGCCACTACGCCTGCTTACCTGAAATATTGCCCACAAACGTGGGTCAGTACACAGCCGTACTGGTGAGCGGGGTAACCCACTCGTCTAAGCCGAAACTAAGTAAATAGTGAATGCAAACAATTATATGGTGATCTTTCTAGTTGAATCCTAGATTCATTTCATGGCATATGAATGACATGTTAAGGAAAGCTGTAAAGCAGTTTACTCATGCAAGCATTCAATTCAAACCAAACAACAAGCAATACGTAAGCAACCCGAAGGATTCTAGCATGCAACCAGTCCTACTCAAGTCATCGCTTGCACGATAACATATCGAACCATCAACCAAACCTCAATATCCTTCCTCAACCAAAGTTTATATTCCAATCTCGAGTGCACACTCTTGTCGAGGCAAGGTGGCCGCGCCTACACGAAGCCAAACCAACAAAAGAAAAGCAAGCCAACACTTAAACTATATGAAGTTACTAGCAAAACCATAAAGGACATTGATCGGACCAAGATCAATAGGGCAGTCCTACCCGATCCAGGGCTGGGCAGCTACTCCCTCCTGGTGGTATCGGACTACCAGCACTGCGCCCATTCATGCGATGCCCATTGTTTTCTCCATGGTAGAACGGTCCCAGTGCCCCGGTGCCTCATCCCGTTCCAGGAAACCAAACCCTGTGCAACACAGGTTGTCCGTGACATACAGACACATAGGTATGACGAGAGGATCGAATATTCTCGCCCCACCAAGCGATCCTAGACTCGTTCAACCGATATCCAACCAAAGCATCCATAACCATTCTTCCAACATATCCAACCAAGGATTCCGAAACCAAACCTCAACATATAGCCCAAGGCACCAAAATATTAAGTGTTTCTATAGGCACAATGCCTCTTCTCGACACTGTATTTCAAATCGGTGCAACACCCATGCTCAAAGCAATCCCATGGCACAATGCCCCAACCGTGGCACAATGCCGCTTTCGTGGCATAATGCCCCAACAGTGGCACCACGCCCTCGCCGATGCAGTTGTTCGATTTCGAACCACAACTGCTCGCTTTGCAAGACAAAGCGCCCAAGTGATACTCGTGCACGGATGCACGCTCGCTCGACCGAATTCACGATATTCCCAACGCCTCAATGTATCATTCCAACATATTCAAGCATACTCCCAATTATCTAACCGACTGCCTCAAATGTAATAATCCAACTCTAGCTCCAACTATTCAGCGCACAAATCATTTCAAGCCACATTCCTATCCAAGCCAACGACGTACACTCTATGCACGCCTCAATGTAGTAATTTCCAAGATTTCAGCCCAAGTGTTCAAGCCTTTACGTGTTTTTCCATATTATTAGGCATGAAGGAGTAGAGGAGAAGGAAAAGAGCCCACTCACAATGTTTGATCCCGTTAGGCATCCTGTCCTGTCGATACGGCCAATCCCTTGAACCCGTGGTCCGATGCAAGCGCGATCTACTCAATTGGTATGACCGTGCGAGCAGGCCGTGCTCTCCAAATCATCCGACCGATCGGACTAAGGAAGACGGTATTATCGCTGCCATCCAGCTTTCTCAGTACTGTTCTGAACGAATACCTGATTCCCATCGAACTGGCTAGTCATCTGCACATGAAACCAACTCAATCCATCCTTCTTCCCAAAATCTAACAATTCAAATGTAACCAGCATTTATTTTATTCAATTCGACTCAGCGTAATGCACCGTGCGGTCGCGAACGTTACATAATATACCACTTAGAAATCAGGTTCGTCCACGAACCATGCTGGTACTCATTCCTATCATATGCCGCTTGTCCAATTCCATAGATCTGCTATATGCAACTCTCATACTCACGATTCTGACTTAGCCTCTCGTTCTGCTGAACGCTCGTACAAATTCCACGAATTCCCACATCCTCCTTGCAGCTCAATACGAATTCCTCGTATCGCTTAGTTTTGGATCGTACACATATTTAAGGCGTCCCTAAAATACATGCATTGCGATAGCAAATTTGAACAAGTTACAAGGGTATCTTTATGTCCGAGGCATCCATTTGCTTTACTCCCAATTGAACCAAATCATGATTTCTATTCCAACATATTCGATTGAGCACTATTCTCAAATATGATAATTTTTCACCGACTCAATCAGTTCGTGTTCCAGCTCAATCCATCCAACTATTTCTGAATTTGCACTAGCAACATCTCCAAATATATCTCATGCACTGAACGATCACCTCAATCGATACCACCCAAGCTAGGCGACTTACCCAAATATCAATATTTTCTTAGATCATTTTAGTCTAACACCTTTCTTGCCATCTCAATATCTCACTGGGTGAACATCTATATCGAGGTTCGTGTGATCCACGAAGATCTTGCCGTCACGCCAAAGGGATAGTGTCACCAAGATTTCAACGTGGACACACTCGCCACAATTCTTAGGTTGCGCATGGAATAGTTCTTCGCGCTGCTTCCACTGCCTCAAAGCATAGAATATCACCTTTGCCTTCCGAACGAGCACGCTTCCCAGACTAAGTTCTGAGACATCTTGTAAATCTGAGGCAAATCTGTCCCTTCCAGTATTCGCAAAGATTTGATCTGAACGAGCCGCTGCTTTAACTTTACGAGCTAGTTTCACAGTCGTCAATTCATATGAATGCTATTTCCTTCCAGGGCACGATGAGTCAGAGGCGATGCCATCGATAAAAATATGCGACTCTGAATTTCATCAGTTGACTAGGCTATTTCCACCATCGCTCCGATCTTCCGGCTGCATCTTCAGCTGAAGACTATCTCAAGGGTCTCTCAAATCCAACACTCAGTCAATAAGCCAAATCTCATTGCTCACATCTGGCCTCGACGCATTCCCAAATACGCCGCCTCAAGGGTCGTTCTATGGGTCTACCATATTCATATCCGATTCAGCGAACAAGTCACTAGGGTCAGCTGTCCCGAAGCTACGCTCGATAATTGTAAGTCATCACGATGGACAGTTACTATGAACCATGCTATATCTCATCTGCAAATCCGAATCAAAATCTAACCATTCCATCCGAGCGAACTTCCGAATCCGAGCACCGCGCTCGTTGAAACCGTCTTCCATCAATCCGTCGTTCTGCCCTGAATCCATCAAATTTCCGAATTACCATGTTTGTCTACTCGTACTACCAATTGCAATGATTCTCAAAACTCAAGTCTTGCTCAAATTCTTATCCGTTTGCCGCATTCCACATTGCATTTCCATCTTACTCGAGCAGCAGAGTGATTTGTTCCGACATTGCTCCCACATTTAGCTATCTTTAAAAGTCTGTCCGCCACAATCTTTGCCTTTCGTTGTTGCCATAATCCGTCCACGTCTTCCAGAGAATCCGTCTACCATTGTTGCACCATTTTGTCCAAAATTCCATTTTTGCTAAACCTGAGTCGACTTCTCGAGCAGCAATGACCAAAAATCTCCAAGTTTGTGTGAATCCATCGCATTGTCCCTTCAAGCCAAGTTCGTGTTTCATTGCTCAACCAACAGGTCAAATGTGTTGCCCAAAATCGTAGTCCATGCTCGCTATTCTTCGATTAACCCATCGCTTCGCTCAAGCGTAACTCAACTGTTCGTTCTGATCTCGTCCATTTGTTAAGCCCAACGATACTTCCATTTGCACGAGTCCGTTCTTGAGTTCTCAAGTCTAATGTATCAAAGAATACCCGAGTCAAATTCTATTGCACTATATACCACTTGGAAATATAGTTGCCCTCGTGCTTACTCTGCGTCAACCAGCGTTTATCCCAAACCGACTATTCCGGGATGATTCTGTCGAATCACAACTCAATACTTGCTTGCTCCATTTTCATTCTTTCCAACTCAGTCGAGGTGCACCAACCAACTTGTATTCCCGTTACCTGAGTCCGTTCAGGCAATTCCCATTGATGTCCAACCAAAATATTTTAATGCCTTGCTCACTATTTGGTATCCCATATACCACTCCGAATCAAGTCGCTACTCGTATTACGATTTCTTGCACTGATACAAAAATCCGTTCGAACCATCCCTTATGTTTGATCCTGCCATTCACAACTCAAGTCTGACACAAAACTCAGGCAATGCCTGAATTATCCAAATCTTTCCATCAATCTCACGATGCAACTCGTGCTATATCCCGTTCTCAATACTTCCAACTATTTTCACCGTCTGATACTTTCGCAACACGAGCAATCGTGCAACGATTGTCTTCCAAGTAGTCCAACCCAATACCCAATGGTTCCACACATTTGTTGTACGAGCAACTCGTGCAACACTTATCCTGATATTCCCGAGCCCAAACTCAAACATGCTCAACCGATGCGCCACAGCCAAAATTCCAACTTCTATCCAACACAATCGCTACACGAGCAACTCGTGCAACGATTCATTGTTATCGAATGTTTCTACTCAAAACATGCCGCATAACCAAATATCGTATGCCAACCAACTGATCTATTGAGGCAATCAGAAACTCCTCGAACGACAAGCCAAGCCAACCCAACGAAAGCTCTCAACTTGTTGCACAAATGAAACAACGCCACCCAACTTGCTGCACGAATGCAACAACGCCTAACGAGGCTAAGCGTCCTACGAAAACCAACCAAAGCAACACAACGAAGAATAACATACAGCCACAACCAGCAATATATAGACTTATTGCATAAAATATCCAATGCGGCACCGAGTAGAATCAAGAGCTAAATGACACGCGGAAGCTATTTAGAGTTTGTGATGAAGCGAAGGACCAAGTCCGAAGAAATGAACCAGGCGCTCTGATACCAATTTGTCACCCCCAAACTCCCGCAAGCTCAATAGTCCCCGCTGAACGTGAATCACCACGTTGCAGCTCTCCCGCGGGACAATCGTTCTCTTCGGGACGTGATGTCGTACGAGCCTGGAGTTGCGCTCGTACAAGGGGATGTTGTTAAACACCAAAGTTATTATTGAAACACCCAAGTTGCAGCGGAAGTCAAGTATTGTGTACCAAGCACACATCAGAGTAATACGCAGCGAAGCTCTCGATAGGGTCAAATAAAATGCCCCGAAGGCAATGCCACGAAGGCGATTAAATACTCTTGCTTTTTTCTCTAGCCCACAAAGGTACTTACAGTTCATACATCATGTCTCGTATATCCAAGCAGCGCCACTACGCCTGCTTACCTGAAATATTGCCCACAAACGTGGGTCAGTACACAGCCGTACTGGTGAGCGGGGTAACCCACTCGTCTAAGCCGAAACTAAGTAAATAGTGAATGCAAACAATTATATGGTGATCTTTCTAGTTGAATCCTAGATTCATTTCATGGCATATGAATGACATGTTAAGGAAAGCTGTAAAGCAGTTTACTCATGCAAGCATTCAATTCAAACCAAACGACAAGCAATACGTAAGCAACCCGAAGGATTCTAGCATGCAACCAGTCCTACTCAAGTCATCGCTTGCACGATAACATATCGAACCATCAACCAAACCTCAATATCCTTCCTCAACCAAAGTTTATATTCCAATCTCGAGTGCACACTCTTTCCGAGGCAAGGTGGCCACGCCTACAGGAAGCCAAACCAACAAAAGAAAAGCAAGCCAACACTTAAACTATATGAAGTCACTAGCAAAGCCATAAAGGACATTGATCGGACCAAGATCAATAGGGCAGTCCTACCCGATCCAGGGCTGTGCAGCTACTCCCTCCTGGTGATATCGGACTACCAGCACTGCGCCCATTCGTGCGATGCCCATTGTTTCCTCCATGGTAGAACGGTCCCGGTGCCCCGGTGCCTCATCCCGTTCCAGAAAACTAAATCATGTGCAACACAGGTTGTCCGTGACATGCAGACACGTAGGTATGACGAGAGGATCGAACATTCTCGCCCCACCAAACGATCCTAGACTCGTTCAACCGATATCCAACCAAAGCATCCATAACCATTCTTTCAACATATCCAACCAAGGATTCCAAAACCAAACCTCAACATATAGCCCAAGGCACCAAAATATCAAATGTTTCCATAGGCACAATGCCTCTTCTCGACACAGTGTTTTAAATTGGTGCAACATCCATGCTCAAAGCAATCCCATGGCACAATGCCCCAACCGTGGCACAATGCCGCTTTCGTGGCACAATGCCCCAACAGTGGCACCATGCCCTCGCCGATGCAGTTGTTCAGTTTTGAACCACAACTGCTCACTTTGCAAGACAAAGCGCCCAAGTGATACTCGTGCACGGATGCACGCTCGCTCGCCCGAATTCCCGATATTCCCAACGCCTCAATTTATCATTCCAACATATTCAAGCATACTCCCAATTATCTAACCGACTGCCTCAAATGTAATAATCCAACTCTAGCTCCAACTATCCAGCACGCAAATCATTTCAAGCCACATTCATATCCAAGCCAACGACGTACACTCTATGCACGCCTAAGTGTAGTGATTTCCAAGATTTCAGTCCAAGTGTTCAAGCCTTTACATGTTTTTCTATATTATTAGGCATGAAGGAGTAGAGGAGAAGGGAAAGAGCCTACTCACAATGTTTGATCCCGTTAGGCATCCTGTCCTGCCGATACGGCAAATCCCTTGAACCCGTGGTCCGATGCAAGCACGATCTACTCAACTGATATGACCGTACGAGCAGGCCGTGCTCTCCAAATCATCCGACCGATCGGACTAAGGAAGACGGCATTATCGCTCCCATCCAACTATCTCAGTACTGTTCTAAACGAACACCTGATTCTCATCGAACTCGTTAGCCATCTGCATATGAAACCAACTCAATCAATCCTTCTTCCCAAAATCCAACAATTCAAATGTAACCAGCATTTGTTTTATTCAATCCGACTCAGCGTAACGCACCGTGCGGTTGTGGGCGTTACAATGCCAGTGGCCCCTAGATCTCCGAGAGAACTATGTCCATCCCATTATATTAGCCAGATAATCCATACACGAAAAAGTTATTCTTAAAACTACATATCACATAGATGGTTAGGTGACCACTTTTGGATGTTTATTTTCAGTATATTATGGTATGCTTCTATGTATCTTGTTACGTCCCTCTGAGGACCTGGTCCCTTTCCAGGTATAGACGATCATAACTATTCGCAGGAGCACGGATCAGGACTTGCTACTTCTTTCTCTTTCGAGGATGTCTTTCCTTCGAGCCTCTCTGATCACTAGATGATGTACTTATTATATTTTTTCATATTCTTGTTTGGTAGTGGATTTGTCTCCACCCAACTATTAGTTCTTCTCAACTATTTCATATTTGGTTCATTGCCATATTTGGTTATTTATTTCTATTTGGTTTTGTGGATGAGATTAGTATTGCATGTGACTTATGAGATTATATATCACTTGTGAATTAATATTTATTTTATAGCGTATGTATGTATTATGGTTTTCATATATTAGATTTTACATATACATACATGTGGCATGCTTACATATACCTAGTCCTACGTATTTTTGGACTGGGACGTGACATTGTACCAGCGGGATATTACGATAGTTACAGTCGCACATGTAGTTATAGTGGCATGACTATATGCCCGTGTCTATCTGCCTAGAGCTTGTGAGAGATGATAGGTGAACAATATAACAATAGTGTTAGTGTTGCTTTTCTTGCAAAAGCTAAAGTTCCTCTTCCTTTCTTTAGTCCCACATCGGATGGGGCAAAGCTCTCTTGTGTACATATATTAGTTTTTCTTCTTTGCTCTATTAAGTTGTTGTGTGGGGAACCCCTTGGGCCACACGCGCGCGCCGCCGCCGCCGCCCGGCCCGGCTCGGTTCGGTTCGGCGCACGTAACGGGTGCGGGTACGCGTCCACATCTGCGGGCGCCGAATGTCGATTCGATTTCTTCTTTGGGTTCGGGCTGGGACCCTAAAATTCTTTTTGCTCCTCTTCATTCTTTCATTTATTTATTTTCTGAACGTTGGAATTAATTTCTGAACGTTACAATTGTTTTGAACCGTTATATTTTTCAGTGTCCAGGTTCATTCTTTTAATTCTCCTATGTAACGGCTGAATTAATCGGAAATTAATTCAGACCGTTACACAACAGTATTATATATGTGTCTGTCTTCTTTGTAAAGATTACAACTTTTTCTCTCTAAAAAATTGCTGTGCCAACTGATTTGTTCTGTTCTTCGTCTTTATCTCCAAGCTCTGGGCAGAGCTAAGTCCTGGTCGTTCTCTCCAAGTCGTGTGCGGCAACGAGATACCGATAGTGTGGGAGTTTTACCACTAGGAGCTTCGGGAACGTCTGCACACAGATCCCGAATAAACTCTTAGGGCAGTGCTTCGTGCACGACTTCCCCAGAGGTCGGTAATATCTGTTTAATTTTATTTTTGCATTCTGAATTTTTTTAAAAAGAAAACAAAAAATTCTAACAATCTAAGAGTTTAACTTTGTTAGAATTTTCTATACTGTTAGAATTGTTAGAAAATTTCAATAGTTACTGTTGAAAACTATTCTTACTGTTAGAATAGTTTTAATAGTTTTTGTTAGAATTTTCTATACTGTTAGAATTGTTTCAATAGTTTTGTTAGAATTATTTTTCACTATTTGCTATTTGCTAGTTACTGTTGATTTCTCACTATTTGCTAGTTACTGTTAATCTCTTAGGTAAAGAATTATTTCTCTCTTACAAAAATAAAAAAAAAAAAAATTAATTGATAGTTACTGTTGCTTAAAATTGATTTCTCACTATTTGTTCAAATAATTACTGTTGTTTTCTTACAATTGATTTACTAATAGTTACTGTGTAAGATAATTGTCAATTGCAATTTTTTATCACAAAAATTTCTTTCATTTGTAACATACAATTTGCTTCATTTTTATCACTTAGTATTTTGAAAGCAATCTAGGTCCAAAAGAAAAATAGTTTAGTAAAAGAAAATTGCAAATAAAATCAAATCTAAAGTTTTAAAGTAGAGACAAACTCGGGCACAAGCCGAAAGGGTCCTTCTGTCAACCGGGTGTAAATAACCCTAAGCGACACGGTATTTAAGAGTCTTCGGACCACCGCTAGCTGGGAACCGGCCCCTACAGCTAACATGAGTTGATCAACACTTGAAAAAACTAAAGATTTTAAGATTGATTAGCAAAGACCACATAAACTATTATCTTAGACATTGTTATTAAATAAATTTATATTTTCAGACTGCAATCATGACTAGTAAGGAGGAATCCTCTACTACAAAACCTGCTAAGTTTGATGGCTCATACTTTAAGAGATGGCAGAACCAAATGAAATTTTGGTTCACGACCTTAGGACTTATTTCTGCCATTGATGGGTCCACACCCATCACAAATGATTCTGATGAAACTGAGTCTGACATAGGAGTGTCCACCTCATCGAAACCTAAAACTCCTAAAGAGATAGACTTCCACTGCTTTCATAGAATTCTAAGCGCATTATCTGAATCCTTGTATGATATATTTTTTGAATACAATAGCGCTAAAGAAGTCTGGAAAGCCTTGGAAGATGAATACGGCTGTGATGATGCCGGAATAGAAAGGTTTAAATCTTCAACCTTTAATAGGTATTTCATGGTAGATGACAAACCAATGAATGACCAGCTCCATGAATTCCAAGAATACCTTAGACATATTCAAGCCAAAGGCACATCTTTCTCCAATGAGCATAAAATAGCATGCCTAATAGACAAGCTACCTCCCTCTTGGTCTGATATGGCTAAGGATCTTATCCATACACAAGGAGATCTTACCTACAATCAAGTCCTAAAGAAAATTAGAACCGAAGAACAAATTAGATTGAGGTCTAAGCCTAAGACTGAATCTAAAGCTAAGGTAAACCTTGTAGAAGGCCAAAGAAAACCCAAGTCTAATTTTTCTTATAAACCCAAAAAGAATTTCTTCAAGAAAAAGAAAAACTTTCAGCCTAACCACCAAAACCATCATCACCAAAACCAAAAACCTAGAAACTTCAGTCAGACTCAGGATCAAAAGAGATTTTATTTTGTGTGTGGTAAAATAAACCATATGGCCATCAACTGCTACCATAGGAAGAAGGAAGCTGTCCAGACCTCCTACAAAGGAAAGGGCTCAGTTAGACCAGAAGCAAACATGCTTCACAAAGGTTCTTCGAGTTCCTTCAGGTCTGTAAGCTTTCAACCCCTTATTAACCTCTCTTACCATTCTGATGATTGGTGGTTGGATTCTGGAGCTAATGTTCACGTTTCGTTTGATCGCCCTGTTTTTCAAACTATCAGGTCAAGTGGAGGAGGTGTGACCCTGGGAGATGGCTCAACGGCACAAATTATTGGAAGAGGAAAAGTTAACCTGAAGATGACATCAGGAAAAATCTTAACTCTTCATGATATCCTTCATGTGCCGTCTGTCAGGAGAAACCTAGTTAGTGGATCCCTTCTTGTAGCCTCAGGATACAAAATTGTAATGGAGGCTAATAAAGTAGTTTTTTCTAAGCATGACACTTTTATAGGAAAAGGCTTTGTAAAAGACGGTCTTTTCATTTTAAGTACAATGAATAAAATATCTGATTGTTCTCTCATTGTCTCTAATATAGAATCTTCAAATGTTTGGCATGGCAGACTAGGTCATGTGAACCTAGGTTCTATTAAAAGAATGATGACCTTAGATCTTATTCCCAAGACTCCAATAGATGACAAACACAATGTGAGACTTGTGTTCAAGCCAAACATACTAGATTACCTTTCAAATTTGTAGAAAGAAATTCTGACCTTCTAGAACTTATCCATAGTGATGTATGTGACTCTAATAGGATTTTGACCAGAGGCGGTAGAAAATACTTTGTTACGTTTATAGATGATTATTCAAAGTATTATTATATCTACCTTCTCAAAACCAAAGATGAAGTTCTAGATAGATTTAAGGTCTACAAATCTGAAGCTGAGAATCAATTAGAAAGGAAGATTAAGATTCTTAGATCTGATCGTGGTGGAGAATATACCTCAAATGAAATGATTAACTTCTGTGAAGAACATAGAATAATTTATGAGGTAACTGCTCCATATTCACCTCAGTCTAACGGAGTTGCTGAACGCAAGAACCGCACTCTGTTAGATATGGTGAATGCCATGCTTCTCAGCTCTGGTGCTCCTGATAACTTGTGGGGAGAAGCCCTTTTAACTGCCTGTTACATTCTTAATAGGATTCCTAGTAAGACAAAAGATAAGACTCTCTATGAGCTGTGGAAAGGTAGAGCACCTAGGATTAATTATCTTAGAATTTGGGAATGCCTTGCTAAAGTCGGAATTCTCGAACCTAAAAAGAGGAAGATTGGTCCCAAGACTGTAGACGCTGTTTTCATAGGATATGCCTTAGACAGCTATGCCAATAGATTTCTAGTGACTTACTCAGAAGTAAATGAAATCTCTAACAATACCATTATAGAAGCAAGAGATGCAGTTTACTTTGAAAATATATTTTCTTTTAAGGATAGAAGTTCAATCTCTTCCTCCATACCCTCTACTAGTTCTCAAGTCCAAATACCTAGCTCTCAATCTGAACAAGACTTAGAACTAAGACGGAGTAAAAGGAATAGGATTAAGAAAATTTTAGGAGAAGGATTCTTCACCTTTTTGATAGAGGGTGATCCCTCAACTTATGAAGAAGCAATGTCGTCTCCTGATGCTCCCTTCTGGAAAGAGGCCATTAACAGTGAATACAACTCCATCATGGAGAATAACACTTGGTTTCTAACAGATCTACCTTTAGGGAATAAACCAATAGGTTGTAAGTGGATTTTCAAGAAGAAACTAAGAGCCGATGGTACTATAGAGAAATACAAAGCTAGATTAGTTGCTAAGGGTTTTACCCAGAAGAAATGGTTAGATTATTTTGATACCTACTCTCCTGTAGCTAGGATCACATCCATTAGAACTCTCTTGGCCTTAGCATCCATTCATGATATGCTAATCCATCAAATGGATGTAAAGACAGCATTCTTGAATGGAGATCTAGAGGAAAAATTTTATATGGACCAACCTGAAGGTTTTATTGCTAAAGGTCAAGAAAAGAAAGTCTGCAGACTAGTAAAATCCCTCTATGGCTTGAAACAAGCTCCCAAACAATGGTACAATAAATACGACAAAGTAATTTGTGAATATGGTTTCTTGTCAAATGAGTATGACAAATGTATATACACTAAAGGTACATGTAAAAGTTGTGTCATTTTATGCTTGTATGTAGATGACATTCTTATCCTAGGTTCATCACTGGAATTGATAAATACTACAAAGAACTATTTATCTAGCCAGTTTGATATGAAAGACCTAGGAGAAGCCAACTTAATTTTAGGAATGCAAGTGACCAAAGGCAAAGAGGGTTATACTCTATCTTTAGCACATTCAATTAAAAAAAATGCTAAAAAGGTTTGAGTTATTTGATAAGAAACCTGTCCTTACTCCTTATGATAGCAGTATTGTACTGAAAAAGAATGAAGGACCACCTTGGGAACAACATAAATATTCACAGATGATAGGCTCCCTTATGTATATAACAAACAAGACAAGACCTGATATTGTATTTGCTATTGGGAGACTAAGTAGATATACCAGTAACCCAAATCAGTTATATTGGACTGCCTTGGATAGGGTATTTAGATATCTCAAGGGCACCTTAGATTACAAACTTTATTTTACTAGGCACCCTGATATCATAAAAGGTTATTCAGATACAAACTGGGTAACCGACTCACATGATATAAAATCTACTACTGGATATGTATTTACTCTAGGAGGAGCTGCAATCTCCTGGAACTCTTGTAATCAAACTATCATAGCTAGGAGTATAATGGACTCTGAAATGGTAGCTTTAGATACAACTTGCACAGAAACTGAATGGCTTAAAAATTTTATTATGCATATACCTGTTTCTCTTAGTCCTGTTCCTGCAATTTCTATAAATTGTGATAATAAATCTGTTATTGAACTACTAAAGCATGATTCTGTGAATGCTAAGATGAACAGGCACCTGCAGCTGCGCTTCAAGTCAATAAAAAGCCTACTAGGCAAATATGTGGTTCTTGACTATATAAAGTCAGAAAAGAACCTTGCAGATCACTTGACGAAGGGTCTGTCTAGGACTTTGATCCTAGAATCATCGAGGGGGATGGGGTTAAGCCCATAAGTTAGTCACCAGCAGTGGCAACCCAACCGAGTCTGACTGGAGATCCCAAGAAGCCGGTTCAATGGGTAGAAACAAGCTGAACTTAGGTGACTTTATGGAACACTGACTCGAGATTAAAGTCTCATTAAAATAAAGCCCAAGCGGCTATACATGTGTACAATGACTCCCCATCCCTATGGTGATAGTGTTCCTGTGTGATATGGTTAGGATGAGTTTAAACTCTTAATAGGTCCAAGCTGTAATGCTGGGTTGATTCATATCACCAACCATTAAGGACTTACCTATATGAGAGGTCGTGAAGGCCGCGACTATGGGACATGGCGATCCCAGACAACTCTCATGAATGTGAAAAGTGTGCATGGCCATTTAAAGCGCCACCCGATAGACCAAGGACCTCTAGCGTACTATGTGTGCTATTTTTCTAAATCTGGTTCAAGAAGTCTGATTCAAGGCATAGTCCATCAAGCACTTCTTCAGATTAAGGCAATAGTCACTACGTGAGATTCAAGGCTGTAGTCCATCTCATCTATGCATAATATTTTACTGCCCAGATGCTCTCTCTCTCTCTCTCTCTCTCTCTCTCTCTCTCTCTCTCTATTTACTTCACTCTTATCTCTGTTTCGGAACTTGACCTTTTGGGGGGGGATTGTTGGTGTTGCTTTTCTTGCAAAAGCTAAAGTTCCTCTTCCTTTCTTTAGTCCCACATCGGATGGGGCAAAGCTCTCTTGTGTACATATATTAGTTTCTCTTCTTTGCTCTATTGAGTTGTTGTGTGGGGAACCCCTTGGGCCACACGCGCGCGCCGCCGCCGCCGCCCGGCCCGGCTCGGTTCGGTTCGGTTCGGCGCGCGTAACGGGTGCGGATACGCGCCCACATCTGCGGGCGCCGAATGCCGATTCGATTTCTTCTTCGGGTTCGGGCTGGGACCCTAAAATTCTTTTGCTCCTCTTCATTCTTTCATTTATTTTTTTCTGAACGTTGGAATTAATTTCTGAACCTTACAATTGTTTTGAACCGTTATATTTTTCAGTGTCCAGGTTCATTTTTTTAATTCTCCTGTGTAACGGCTGAATTAATCGGAAATTAATTCAGACCGTTACACAACAGTATTATATATGTGTCTGTCTTCTTTGTAAAGATTACAACTTTTTCTCTCTAAAAAATTCATGTGCCAACTGATTTGTTCTGTTCTTCGTCTTCATCTCCAAGCTCTGGGCAGAGCTAAGTCCTGGTCGTTCTCTCCAAGTCGTGTGCGGCAACGAGATACCGGTAGTGCGGGGGTTTTACCACTAGGAGCTTCGGGAACGTCTGCACACAGATCCCGAATAAACTCTTAGGGCAGTGCTTCGTGCACGACTTCCCCAGAGGCCGGTAACATCTGTTTAATTTTATTTTTGCATTCTGAATTTTTTCAAAAAGAAAACAGAAAATTCTAACAAATAGTATTCCCTACATCATGTCACACATAACCTGAGGGATCGCATGTTATGAACCCATCATTTTCCTATACCTATATGTCCTTCGTGTACAGTAGTTAGGGTGATGACTGTAGCTCAGCTTTATTTTTTTTGCACTTTATATTTCCTCCTACTATTATTATATAAGTAGTAATTTTATACATATATGATATTGTATACTTGTATGATGCATCCATTATAGACTTTTACCCATGATGGCAAAGTTGTCGCCAATTAACTCTTGATGTTCATACTTGTATTTTGTTAAGTCGATATAATGCAATCCATGGTGCTTGGATCTAGATGTACTTTGAGGTTGTAAACTTACTCTTATATCAACAATATTTTCTTTCTACTTTTTTGGATCAGATTTATTACAATAGTTTGGCCTTAGGACTATTTAAATTTTGTGTCAAATTGGACTTCAAAACATATACATAGAATTGTTATTTTCAAAATATACACATTTTTTTATTACAAAATATGCATAGAATTAGGATACTTATATAATTGCATAAATCTTATTTGATTTTCGTTTTTAGACCAAAACTGAAATCCAAAACCGAAACCGAACCGAAAAAAAAAATTTAGTATTTTCGAAACCGAACCAAAAAAAAAAATCTTATTCGTTACGTCTTACGTTAGCACCCAAAAAAAGGTTGTCCCCCAGACTTCTCAGACTCCTCGATCGAGGCTGGATTTCCAATATTTCTATCCTTCTAATATGATAACATGAAACGACATTCTTCAATAATTATAGCAAACGAAATTCCTATCAGTGTAGTCTGACCCAAAACTTTGTTTCCCAGTTACAACAGTATCTATGTTCTAGAAATAGCATTCTGGGTGCATGAATTTTATTTTATTCATGAGAATAACGTTGTACCATGCCACAGTAACACTTTGGTGCCAATTAGTGGTGGGGGGGTCCTGGGTCGTTGGTTTAATTACAAAGCCACATGCACAAAGAGATTGTCACATGGGGGTACCCTTAGATTTCCTTCGTTAGGGTCCTTAGGGATCGAGCGCCTCAAATGTCCTCTCGTCTTGCTCCAAACCAACTAGATTACCACATGATTTCCCAAAAAAAAAATATTGTAAATATTGTTGTCCCACGTACATGAACATGTGCTTAGACAGTTAGGGTAGGGCCATGTCCTCAGGCTCTCTCGAGTAGTCTATGACAATCGTATGGGGGGTCAAGTCGATTGTGTGATGCACTCAAGATGAAATGTGCCATGTAGACTCTATTGAACCCATATGGGAATGCTTGCAAAGTAACGAGTGGTTAGTCAAATGGAATTCATCACCAGGGAAAGTAGCACTCCCTCTCTCCACACAATCAAAGATTGAGTCAAGTATAAGAGTCCAATAGATTGGACTCGACCTATAGTACCCCTTTCCTTCCCTTCCAAGAGACCGACCGAGAAAGAGGAGTGAGTCAACAAAGTGTAGCCATGAATCAAGGGGAGTTGCATGGCACTTTTCAAGGCTCTCAAAAGAGGCTTTAGACAAAGTGATGCTAATTAGATTGCAAAGGTCTATAGCTCAGCCCTCACTTTGTTAAACCATGCAAGAAATAAAATAATTAGAGGGGGGTCATCATGCACTACTACTATATATGCCACTCTCATCTACAACCCAAGAAAACTAACAGGAGTTTAACACGTTCGAAACGCGAATTATTGGCGTGTATCATGAAGACTACTCTGTTGTATTCTTTGGTTGGACAAAAAAAAAAAAAAAAAATTTAATTAATTGTTCTTTATTTCTATATGGGCTTGAACATCTCATTTTCTTGTCTTTATATTAGTTCATCTCATATTCTCACATGTGAGTTTTATGGGTCAAACATATGGGCCACGTACGAATTCTGTTACTGCCATCCGGTCCGGTCCGGTCCGGTCCGGTTTAATTTGGTTCGTATAATGCAAGTTGATCTAATCTCTACTATATAATGCCAAAACTAGACTTCACCGTGAAAAATTTTCGTTCCAAAAATATCCTTCAACATATTTAATAATTAAAAAGAATACCTACAATAAATTTCAATGACAACCATTTAAGAGATGCAATAATGACAACCATTTAAGAGATGCAATAAATTCCACTGACAATCAAAGGGTTCATGCTAAAGTAAACTAACTCATCAACATCATTCACTCCAATATACGTGCAAAGCACGTGCATATATCTCCTCTATATAATGCCGAAACTAGGCTTCACCGTGAAAAATTTTCTTTCCAAAAATACCCTTCAACATATTTAGTAATTAAAAAGAATACCTACAATAAATTCCGCTGACAACCATTTAAGAGATGCAATAATGACAACCATTTACGGAAATCAAAGGGTTCATGCTACTTGCTAAGTCTTTTAAATTGTTACCAAAGAATTCGAAGGGCTGAACCATTAACCTATATAATTAAAAGCAGTAGAAATAAACTAACTCATCAACATCATTCACTCCAATATACGTGCAAAGCACGTGCATATATACTAGTACTAGTAATTATAATAGGAATATATATGAAAATAATAACTGAGAATATCGTTGGAAGCGGAGAAGGAAATACCGTTGGAGACGTCGTCGTCGGAAGTGGAGAAGGAAATAAGATCGAGAGATCAAGTTTAGAATTTTGGCATCGCACTTTAGAAACTCAGAAATATATTTCTCATTCACAATTCTTCGATCCCATAACTTATGAAATTACAAACTATTTATAAGCTAAAAAACAATCAATATAAGATAAACTAAATCTCTAAGCACTTATCCATATGATGAGTTAATACCTAACCAACTCAAGAGATAAAATTCTCTTTATTTTAGTTTATCCTAACGAACAAACTAAAGAAATCCAAAATAACCGAAAATCCAATATGCGAGTCCACGTTTATATTTGTGGATGCCGAATGTCCATCTGAATTCAGATCCCAAAAATATTTTTATTTAAGTATCTATTCGTTGCAAATTCATTTGCCAACAGAGCATTATTGTTTTCATTGATCTCAATTAAATCCATAGGTTATGGGACAGTACTCCGCACACTGCTCATCCCCGATGACCGGTAACACTAAATTTATTTTCTTGTTTTTATTCCATTTCCGAGAACACTATATGGAAATAGTTGTTTTCTAGCGGCTAGACTATAATTGTCAGGAAAAAAATTGAAACTATTTTTTTATTGTCAGTAAGATGAAGTGAATTTTTTTTATTTTTTTTCAAACGATCATTGTAATATTTTTTTAGTGTTAGAAATTAAGACATTTTTTGTAACCCCATTTTTTTTATTAGCTTTATCCCTCAATTTGGCAAAAGTTTGAGGGGAGAGGGATAAGTATAATTATCATTAACAAACTATGAATGCATGTAGGATAGTACTAATTAAAAAAAAAAATGTAATGAAGTTAAATTTAGGAAATGGGAGGGTTTGGAAATAGTAATTAATTCTAGAAATTATTGACGTTTATCATGAAAAGCACTCCAGACAACACATTGGCAAAAAGACTATACTCATAGTCATAGTTTATACTAAGATTTTAGACAACACAATGTGCACTTTCCTTTCCTGATCAATCTACAACTTTTGCTTCAACCCTTCCACAAATGCAGAAAATAAAAATAAAAAAATGTTGTGCTACGTGAGTTGTGTTAGGCATATGGGTTTTGTTATTGAAATTGGCAGTAGGAATCAAAGTTTTTTTTTTTTTATTTTTTTTTATTTTTTTCATATAAGTCAGCTTAAATCTATCATATTCCTATTGATTTGGAAACGGTGAGCCGTCCAAATCGTTTATAAATATTTTATTAAATTTTTTTTTTTTTAATAATTAATTATTTAATATAATTTATTTACATCTAAATAATTTTAACTTAAGTGGTTAAGGTAAAAGATATTTTTTTTGGTTATTTGATTCAATTTTCAGAGATGACAATATTTATAATAATTTTTTTTTACGTTACGTACAAGTTACTAAATTTTAATAAAATTTTTAAAATATTGTTAGTTGTTTAAAAGTCCTTAAAATCATAACAATTAAGTTATGAGTTCACATTCGTCGGTATCAGTCAAATAAAACCGGGACATGGACAGCTAAAAAGTTCATTTTGTCATCATCTTCTTCTTTCTCTTCTTTTTCTATGTTCCTTTTCTGCATTGGAAAAAAAAATTCTTTCAAAAATTATAATTTTTATTAAATTTTTTTTTTGATGTTTGGAATGGTCTGATAAATTGAAAAAATTAATAATAATAAATTAAGGTGAAAAATGAATCCGTAAGATGAGTAAGAATATCAACGTTTCCCTTATTTTTATATTCCTGGAAAATTATTTTTTTTATGTTCGTTTTTTTGGCATCCAAACACAGAAAAAAGAATAATTTTTTTTTTCTCAATATCCTGATTTCGAGAACCAAACATGACCATCCCTCTACAATTGTCATCCATCTTTCTTTTTTCCACTAAATCAAATCAATATCATTTCCATCCTAACACCCACATTTTAACCATATTTTATTAATATCGACGTCTTATTCCCTAACTCTAACTCGATCACAATTCCTTCTCCTCCAAACAATTCATCCACTTGTCAAGAAAAAAAAGAGACCATTACCACCATTAAGAATGGTGATTCACTTCAAAAGTTTGGATTTTAAAGAAAGAAATAATCGTCTTTGACATGTATATTCCAATGTATCTTGTCAAAATGAAAATAAAATCCATTAGAAAACGAGCATAGAGAAAAACAAGATACAAAACTATCAAGGAAAAAAAAATTTCCAAAGAACAAGTAGTGACAATCTACTTTGTATATAAATGATAAATCCTTTTTACTTTATATTAAACTAACACTTCGAACTCATAACTCAATCGCTACCGTCCTGGATTGACTTTTAAGCAAATAATAAAATTTTGAAATACTTAATTTAAAAATATGAAAACTATCAAGGAAAAGATATTTTTTTTTCAAAAGAACAAGTAGCAATAATCTACATTTTATATAAAGGATAATTTTTTTTTACTTTATATTTAATTAGTGGTTCGAACTCATAAGTTGTTCACTACTATCTTGGATTGACTTTTAAGTAAATAATAAAATTTGGGGTACTTAATTTAAAAATATGATAGAGGTAAGGGACTTGTATGCAATAAATCTACTTTAAAATAGTAAGTTGACTCTTTGGACTCATAATCAGTAAAAGTATCTTGAGAGAGGACTTTTAAGCAAATAATAAATTTTGACTTTTAAGCAAATAATAAATTTTGGGGTACTTAATTTAAAATTATGAGTCCATACAGTCAACTTACTATTTTAAAGAATTTGTTATTTGCTTAGGAAACAGACGCTTTATCCACTGAGCTACAGACGCCTTGATGTCAAAATTAGTAATATATACAATTTATCATAACCTTCATGTAAAACAACAATTTCAGAAAGAAAGAAAAAAAGTTTCTTTATCCAAAGTCCAAGTATGTGAAGTGCCCTCCTCAATCCCATGTGTCACATCCGTTCGCAGATTTGGTATTCTTGAATTTGTAATATTTTAAAAAAATTCTGTAAATATATTCCAGATGTACTTTGCATGTTGGTTCTTTTCGCGTACGTTGTATTTTATATGTTTGGATTCATGTTTATTATGAGAGACTACTCGAGATCAATAGTGAACACATAATGGCAATTGCCATGAACCCGTACTAGGACCCTAAATAGGATGAATATCTGATCCGGTTCAATTTTGGAACCACTAAGCCTTTTTTGGATGGTTGAGATTTATTTGGAGAGTGTCATGACCTAATCATATGTCTAATCTTTTTTTTCCACTTGGTGTATATATATATATATATATATATATATATATATATATATAATAATTAAAAATATGTCTAATAAAAAATGTTCTCCTTGATGTTCCCATCTATTTTAGTTCTTGGAGTTTTGGATTTTGGTGAATGGTTTGGAATAGATCTGAGTTTCAAAGATAGGATTTTTCATGGGTTTCATGAGTTTTTTTTTTATCTATTAAAACTTATTGTTTTCGAAAATTACTTGTTCTGTGTGGTGGAGAATTTAATTTCGTGTATTTTTGACTTTTGTTTTACTGGATTTAGACTTAAAACAGAGATTTTATGAAGAAAATTATTTTTGGAAGCTTTCTCGGATTTTCCATGGAGTTCTTGCTGATTGGGGACGATGAAGTTCCATGCGGCCGGGAAGGCTATGCGGCAGCAATGTTATGCGGCACGAACTTCCCTACCGTAACCCTTCACAGCATGCGCCTATCTTGTTGGGTGCATGACTGATCCGTATAAGTGTTTTGCTAAGTGTCCGGCTTAAGTTCAACGCATGAAGTTTTATGCGGCAACCTGAGCATGCCAGCAGAGCATGCGGCAGACCCGTGCATGCGGCGATGGAGTTCATGCACATTGGTTCCATCCGGCCCTGATCATGCGGCTTGGAATGCTATGCGCCTATATCTTTGCATCATTCTTACACGCCTTTACATGTTTTTGTCCTTTTCTCTGGTACATCTTTTCATGATTTTTGTCTATCTCCCTAACATACTTGATGGCTTATCACATCAGTCACATCCATCACTTCTCTGACACACATTATTGCCGTCACTCAGCACTTGTCCCTAGGCGTGGACTTTGCCTTGAGCATGCGCCAAGTTTGTCCATGCGGCACCTGTCTCATGCGGCGGTCGGTTGCATGCGGCCAGTTTGTTCATGCGGCGGCTTAGTCCATGCAGCTATTTTGTTCATGCGGCGGCTGAGTCCATGCCGCCAGTTGGTTCATGTGACAGCTTAGTCCATGCGGCCGGGTTGGTTCATGCTCCTATCCCTAATGTGCACAACTTAGACATGTAATCCTTGGTAACCCTATACGCACGTATGTCACTTTCACTTGGATTCAGCTTTTTATTTTGAATATTTCTTTACTCTATGTGGTTGATCCTAGAATTGCTTGTATTATGATTCTAAGAAAGAATAGACTGAGTATCCAGATTGTGCTAGACATGGCTATGTACTAGAACTGACTACGTGTAATAACATAATTACATGTTGGATTAGACCATGTATTGACCCAATTGAGTTGGAAGGTGATATTGACTCAGTACTTGCTAAGTGGACCCAGATCAGTAGGTTATTTACCTTTTCGTCGGATGGAGTGAGGGACGTAGTTCTACTCGGAAGATGATCTGCAATTTCGGTCCTTGTTTGGTTTAAGGATTGTAAACCCCCTCGACCAGATTCCAGTATTTGAGGAATATTTTTCACAATTTAGGATTTGTTGCAATATTTTAATTTATTTTGCTTACATATCCTATTGACTTGTGCACCTGTCCGTCACCTAATTATTTGGAGCTTTACCTTGACTGTTATCCCCGAACAAAGTTCGCATACCTCTCCTAAACATGCCAGCCTACTATCCTGCACTTTGTGCAACTCCCAGATACTCAGTTTTGAGCCTCGCATGAGACGCACAAATAGCGTTACAAAACGTCCGTATTTAAATACCCAGATCTGTACCCAACCCTGTTCCAATAGAGATTTGAGGCCCAACATGCACCTGTTTTGCCCAGACAAAAATACGTTAATTTTCTACACTGAGTATACTACATTTAGTGTATTGACACCGTAGAAAAATTATGGCCCTACCTGCCTCTAAATAATTAGAGAACACCGTGCGCAGTATTTATTAATTAATTAAATACGATGGCCCGTATCACCCAGAAACCAGGCCCAGTCCCTGCCCAGACTCACCCCCACCCCCTCGGGACCCTCACACAGCTTTTTCCTTCAATCCTGTGAATTTTAGTATTTTTCGGAATCGGGTGTTTTCCCAGACAATTTCGTAATTGCGCAATTTCCCAAAACTAGGACTTTACGCAATTTATGAAATTACAGGGACTTTTCTGCAAATTGCAGTGCGAGGTGTCACCCCCTCATTGGCCGGTGAACCTGCACCGTCCATTTGGAGACGGGACCCACCCGAAAAGATCCCGGAAATATCCTAAAAATATCCTAAAAATATCCTAAAAATATCTATAGATATTTTTACTTATTTAAATAATATAATTTTCTATAAAAAGAAAATAAAAGAAAAAGAAAATAAAATTAAAAACCTAACTCTACCCCCCCCCCCTTCAGCCGACTCCCCCCCGGCCGGAGCGGCGAGCCCCCCCCCCTGCCGGAGCCGCTCCGCCGACCCCTCCACCACGGCGAGCCACCCCCTCCCTCCCCCGCTGGCCCACCTTTCCTCCTTCTCCTCACCTCTTCCTCCTCCCGATCTCCTCTCCCAGCCGCAGCTACCCCCGGCCGCCGGCGGCAAGCCCCGCCCGCCGGAGCCCCCCCCGCTTCCCCGAGCTCCCTCTCTCCTCTTCTTCTCTCCCCGCCGGCGTCGACCCCCTGACCCGCTCCTCCTCCTCCTCCTCCTCCTCTTCCCTCCACCGCCACCACCATCACCACCACTCTCCACCACCATCATCATCACCATCACCATCACCTCCCCCTCCTCCTCCACTCCGCTGCCACCGCCACCAGCATCTCCTCCCCTCTCCTCCTCACCGTGGTACCCCCCCCCCCCCCCCGACGATGTCAGCAACCACCGCCACCTCTATCACAGCGAGCCACCACCGCCGCCATCATCAACGTCACCTTCTCCTACCACTCCGTCGACCCCTCCCCACGGAGACGCCGCA
Source organism: Iris macrosiphon (assembly GCA_036927795.1). NCBI lineage: Eukaryota > Viridiplantae > Streptophyta > Magnoliopsida > Asparagales > Iridaceae > Iris > Iris macrosiphon. The sequence continues at coordinate 155,891,115 of JAYESA010000015.1, forward strand.
GCCCCAAGCTTCACCACTCCTCTCCTTCTCCTCCCCTCTCCTCCTCCCTGAGCTCGCCTCGCCGGACCCCGAGGCCAGCGGCGTCCTCCTCCCGAGCAGCCACTCCCCGGCCGCCCCGAGCACAGTCACCCTCCGACGAGTCTCCAGCAAGCTCTAGACACAGTTCGTGTCGGACACAGCGGACACAAGGACACGGCTTGTGTCAACGACTCACGGACACGTCTCGGACACGTGAAAATCAGCCTTCACGGAGCCCTGTTCAGGTAACGATTCCTCTCTCCTTGTAATTCCGTTTTCCACTCCGTCAGTTTTGACACGTAGGCTATGTGACCACCTCGGTGCCCGTGCAACCCGCTCGGAGCATCGCGTCCTGTGGCGATCGCGGCACGCGATCCAAAAATAGGAAAAACAATGACCCGATTCACCCCGAAACTGGGTACGCCCCGCCAAACGGGACGACTTGGTCGCACACGATCTTTACCAAAACGTGCGCGACGTTGATACGGACGTGTAAAAATTCGGAAAAGTTGATTTGGATGTGCGTGCACACCGGAATCAACGCGTATCCGCCGACACTGCCCGATATCCGTCAGTTCTGGAACACGCTGCAACTTTGTGTACACACGTCGGATCGAGACAAAACTTGCGCCATCGGACTCGTAGCAATACGCTGGTCCTGTGAGCCAAGTTTGGTTCGATTCTGAGAACGTTGACAAAATCCCGTATCGTGGGCCCCACCGGCTCCACTTGACGGGTGATTTTGTGACCGGCTCACCGGAATCCAATTCTGGAAGTTCCGTTGGGTTCGTATCGACGTTCTAGACTTGTGGACACTAAGTTTGGCGAATTTGGAGACCTTTGACCCTGACACGTTTTTCGGTGCAAAGCGGCCCACATGTGGACCCCGTTTTGACCAAAAACTGTCATTTTTGCCCCTGCGTCCAAATTGGACGAAAGGACAGACGTTTCTAGCTATTTGATATTTTTTGAGACTGTTAGTGATGTTTATTTCAGCATCCGGAGACTTTTATTCTGAGGCCATAGTTTCTGACTTTTGGCACTTGACATCTGGACGTTATATTTTGCAGCTCTCTTGCCAGGCAAGTATACCTTGCCTTGTTGTACTGTTTAAATTCAGTTATTGTTAGTTACATATTTATTTATTATATAAATGTGCGCGTCCGAGCAGACTCGGGTGCAGTCAACGAAGGCGTTGACGTTAGGACTTGTGTCTGACCTAGTGTCTAGTAGACCCACCTAAAGTTGTGAAGTTATTGATATAACTTCCCAAGCCTTGACACGTATCATTACACGTCACAGAGTGAGTACATGTAGGAACGCGTGTCTCATACGCGACTGGCCATCAGTGTGAGCAACACGTGTAGCGGTATTTTAGCTCAGTTGTTTATTGTATTGAGACTTGCATCATAATAGGAGGTGTCCACGTCGTTTTCACGATTTGTACATCTATATTGGGCGGGAAAGATACTAGTAGACGTATGGGACACCCCCTCCTTGTATGTTTTATACCTTCGCACCATGCTCCTTGGAGATGGTCGATTGCAGAGTTCCCTTGAACGGGGGCATATGTGGCATATACTAGTCAGTCACTCCGGATTGGTGAATTACGTCAGCATATGTCTAGCCACACATTCCCATGCGTACTACAAGGTCTTTAAATTGCATTCACTTAGATGGTTAGTACACCCCATTTATTTATTCAGTATTTACATTATGGCATGTCATTTTTCTGTATCTTGCTATGTCCCTCTGAGGACCTGGTCCCCTGCCAGGTGTATATGTTCTTGAGTACTCGCAGGAGCACAGATCCGGACATGCTACTTATTTTCCGAGGAGGTCTTCTCTTCGAGCCTCGTGATTGTCAGATGTTGTTCTTTATGGTGTGTATTCTGGTTCCTTTTATATTCTTTTTCGGCAGTAGATTTGATTTCATCTGACTGTCATTCTTAGATATCTGTATTGAGATCTAGTTACATGGTTATTGTTTATTCATATTTGACTTCTGTGGATGAGATTTAGATATTACCCTGTGACTTGTGATTAGTTATACCACTGGTGAACTATTGTTCATTATACAGCGTACGCACGTATATATGGTTTCCATATATTGGAGTTGCCATATATACGGGCGGCTGGCATGGTTACGTATCCTAGTCCTACGTATTTTGGGACTGGGGCGTGACAAGGATTGTGGATCTGCTCCAGAGTGGTTCATATTTTTTCCATTGCTCCCGTCCGGCATCATTAATTATTAATTCGAGGACTTTATAATTGAGGCTTCCAAATTAGTTGATTGATTGATAATCTGTGTACATGATTTGAGGGGATCCTGTCACTACCACATTTTTATATAAGGGCATTTGTGTAAATTCACCATTTTGAAGAATTATGTATTAAATTATTTTTGCTGAGTTTTTATAAACTATTTATATGTTGTTAATTTGTGTTGGTTTAGGTGAAACCCTAGAATCTTCCATTAGGACTAACCCTAGAATGAAACCCTAATTCATGAACTAGCCTTAGTGAAACCCTAAAAATTTCAATTTGGGTTTAGAATAAAACCCTAGAGGAGACTAAACCCTAGTTAATTAATTCTCCATGACTTAACATAAAGGTTTAACCTAAAACTAAGCTTTGAAACCCTAACCTAGTTGTTAATATAAAAGGGAGCCACCATTCTTCCTGTAGAAGGAAGAAAACCCTAGCCTCCATCAAGAAAACCATCTCCCCACTCCAGATTTCGAAACCTAACCCTAAGGTTTCCATCCTTCTCCTCCAAAGCAAGGGAAAGCAAGGAACTTGGGTCAAAAAGCCTTGGGGAAGAAGAACTTTCATTGGAGAACCCATCTCTATAGGTAAAATCCTAAATTTCTATCCTATTAATTCTGTTTTTCTGATGTAAACTGCCATTAGGAAAACCCTATACTGTGTAGTTTCGATTTTAGGGTTTGAACTAGGGTTTAAGTGTCCCCAACAATTGTTTTCCCCAATTTCGTGAACCCTAACCCTAGGTTTGCATGTAGACTGATTTCATCCCCAACGTGAAGCTTAGATTTCGTTTTAGGGTTTTGTTTTGGGTTTCTCATGTGTTCTTATGTAAATTCATTTTCTGCACTTCTTGTGCTTGATGATATGATTAGTAGGGTGTTTAGCTTTTAGATCTATTCGAATCTTGCTAGGTTTGATGTATATATATATGCATATGTGTAGATGTGTTATTGTTTTGTTTTTACTGTGCAGTCGGGCTTTTGATGAGTGTGTGTGGCACTGTGTTTCAGTGCATCTGGTATCAGAGGAAGGGGAGGAAATTCTGTGTAGGTGTTTATGTGTGTAGTTCTGTGTCTCAGTATATGTGTCTATGTATGTGCCTGTGTTGTAGGTATTTAATTCCAGTTTGTGTGTATCCCTAAGATGACTGTGAATAGCTACCCAACTGAGTGTGTGTGTGTCCCTGTTTTTGAGAATGAATCCCTGTGTGCAGTATGTGTGAGTGTGACTGTGAGAACCTTGTAATTTCAGTGTGTAACTGTGCATGCCTGTGTGGGTGTATCAGTTAATTGGGGGCATGTGCTGTGATATATCAGTAGCTTGTGGGTGTGTGAATGTGTAGTATCAGGAATTAGGGGTTATTGGTATCGGGCATCTCATTTTTAACTGTGTCTGTGTGAATATCTCTACCTATGTATGTGCTTGTGTGTATCAGTGAGTTCCTAACTAAGAGTACCAGTGTATCTCTGTGTATTAGGTGCAGTCCCTATGTGTTGAGGTGTGTGTGCATAGGATTAAGTTATCAGTGGGTAGACCTGTGCCTGAGAGTGTATCAGTGAGATGTGTGTGGGTGTATAGCAGTGTATCAGTGACTGTGTGGGTGCCAGTGAATGCACCAGTGTATACCTGTGCTTGTGGGTGTCTATCAGTGTGAGGGAACTTGACTACCTGTGTGAAATTTTGTGTTAAGGGTGAGCAGTATGACTACCTGTGTCTGAACTGTATGTGTGTACAGTGAATTGGGTTTCAGTGATGTGTAGGAGTAACTGGGGAGATCAGTGCCAGGTTGAGGAGTGCCACAGTGTGTGTGTGTTCCTGTGTGTGCAGTGCAGTAAACTAGTGTATCAGCAACTAGCTATTACCTGTGTGTTTCAGTGTGTGTTCAGTATATTCAAATCCTATGTGTCAATATGAACCAGTGTGTAGGTATTTAATTTTCAGTGTGTGTGTGTGCTCAGAACCTGTGTGTTGAGGTGCAGTCAGTGTGTTTAGTTATAGTTGTGTGTGTCAACCAATATGTGTGAACCCTTGTCTGAGTGTGTGAAGGAAACTGGACTGACTTGTGTGTATCAATGTGCAAATTTATAACCTGGGTGTGTGCTAGATACCTCTGTATCTATGTGAAACTGTGTGTTGGGGAAATTCTCTGTGGAACAGTGTGTATGGTGTTAGATGTCAGTGTGTGGCTGTGTTCTCAGTGTGAGGGAGACTTGTGCCTGTGTGTTAGGTCCTAGGTGTGTAAATTCTGTGAGAGAGTTGTGAGGGAACTTGACCATCTAGGGTATCAGTAAACTGACTGTGAACTCAGTGTATGCATAAACTGTACATGGGTGTGAGGAGTCTCATCTTAGAAATTTAGGTGAGTAAGTATATATATATATATCAGCAGGCAGTTTTATGTGTACTGTGTTACCTGAGTGTTAATGTGCATCAGTGGGGGCAAGTGTCTAGTGTATGTGTATAAATTCTATAGGTCTGTATGTGAGTGAGCTGTAGGTAGATGACCCAGTGTGTGTCTTGGTGCAGTGAGTATAGCTAGGTGAGTGTGTTCTCAGTAGTTGGGGGAAAAGGGTATTCAGTGTGTGTAAGCAGTGGGTGTATAAGAACTTGTGTGTAAATTCTAGAGTGCAGGTGAGGGTGTGTAGGTGACTGTGTGCATCCTAGAAACCAACATCTTGATTTCAGCCTGTGCCTATGTGAACTGTGAGTGTTGTGTGCCATAGAACCAGTGCCTATGTGAGAGTGTTGTGTGAGGCCAGTGAGTATCTGTGTGTAAGTGTAGTGTGTAGTAAATTAGTGACTGTGTTCTGTTTAGGGGTGTTAACAAGTAATGAGTTAGGTATTTCTATATAGAAATGTTTCACACAACACCTCTCTTGCTAGAAAACCCTAGCTTACTTATATCTTTGGATTTGGCCTAATGTGAGACCAAGTTGACTAGTATTGACCAATAGACCTTGGTAAGACCTAGAAGCCTCGCATTTAATTAATTAAGCATGTTAATTCCTTTAAATTCAGTATCTGACATTATATTCCATAAATAGGTCATTGTGATCCCACCTTGGGCATCGATCCTCACTTATTGCTCAGGACCACAGGCGAGTACATTCTCTGACAGTTTTCATTGTTGATTACTTCTATAAATTGTAGTGTATTACATACTTGATTCCGACACTGTGGATACACGAGTTAGCACCCTAGATCCCCATCATGAGGAGTCGTGATTGGAATCCATCGTGCTAGCTGGGGAATGGGGAATTATTAGTAGATTATGTGATCATATCCAAATCCTTTACATGTATCATAGCTCACCCCACTTCTCACGTTGGGTGCGGCCTGACCCTCTTACATGCATCATAGCTGTTATATATGATTAACCTGACCACTACATGCATCATAGCTAACCATATGGTTAGCCTGACCTACAAGAATCATAGTTAATCATATATAACCAGCCTGATCAAGTCCCAAGCCGATCACATAATAAACTAATATTTCAAACACTTAGCTAGATGTCTATTTTATTCAGATTCACCTGTTCCAGCATTCACTACTTATTGTCTAGCATTCACTATTTTTGTTCATTGCTAGATGCTCTATTGCCTATTTCCATTTTCTCCAGTACTTTACATTTCCAGCAGTTATTTTCCATCTTGTATTTCTTACACTGTTTATAGATTTTGTCAATTTAATGAAACTGCTGTTAGTGCTTGTGCTTCGCTCCAATCCTGACTGGATAATATTTTTTAGAGGACCTGGAGAGCTTGTGCCCCACTCATTACGGCCCAGGATATGAGGGTGATTCCACTCCAGAAACTCCAGAGGAGTTGCCTAGCCTAGAGGAGAATTTACCTGGCTGTACTTAGATTACTTTTTCTGCATTATTGTTTTAGACTGAGACTGAGATGTATTTATTTATTTTTGTGACTTTGTGAGGTCATCTAGACCCAGGATTTGAGTTGGACTTATGGTGGTTGGTTTTTATTAGAACTCTTTTCTATTCTCATCGTGCTATGATTTCTATTACCTTGTGATTGAGTATATCATAGAACTGTGGATTATTATCATTGTCCTCCGTGCGGAGTTGAGACTATTGACATGATATATTATATGTTGAGACCTAGACAACGTTCTACCGCCGATGCTGCGGCGTAGGCTGGACGTACCCACGACTCATGCCCAAATTCGGGGTGCGGGTCGTGACAGATCCTCCATGATCAAGTGATTCAATGTAATAAAGAAGATTCAAGTGACTGATTTATAGGCCTGACCGTATCCAAGTTGATATTTCTCTTTCGCACTGAGTGTGCCACATGGTTTTACTTGAGCACCAAAGTGCGACAAACCTTGCTAGATGTAACATGACTACGCGACTCTTGACCTGATTAATATAGTTATCTGATCGGCTGGTAGGCCTGATATCCTGACTACATTTACTACTTGTTATATGTTCTTACGTGCTATGTGTTACATGTGCACTGAGGTGCGACATATCTTGCTACGTACTATGTGTTACATGCTTTACTATTCTACGTGACATATGATATTATATGATTTCTCCAGCACGAGCCTTGTAGTAGGTCAGTAATCATAGTGTGGTTAGGTTGCTTGCTTGATTTGTTGTATTACGCTTGGAGGAATCCATATTTGGCTCTCGAGCAACAATATGGATTTGTACCTAGCGTACACACACTATGGTGCATCATCTAAGAAGAATAATTGTGTGACCACGGCACGATATTATATACAACCATAGGGCTAACTAGGTAACTTAAATTGGTAGAAGCATTGAGAGGGAATAAAATCTCGAGATCATTCATGGTAGCTACCGATAGGACATATGTCCTAGGGCGTCATGTTGGTCCCCAACATATACTTTATATCATCTACAGTAGTAGAGTATGGTATATGGTTATATTATATATTATTATATGATTACTTGTGCAGTAGCCTTACGAGGAACCGGTGCTTACAGACTATGTGTTATGCGTTTATTGGCAAGGCCAGCCCACCTCACCATCAGCATGATCTGAGGATTCCAATATTGCATTACTGGGATAACCTCATGTCACATATCAAGCCGTAGGATTGATTGGCGGATTAAACGAGCATGTACTAGTAGTCTAAGGACATGAACTATTATGGTGCGATTGTTTAACCATTGTCCTTGTTTGGTTTTAGGATTGCGCTAATGTGTCACAATAGGTCATGGATTGAAGCTACATGTTATATGTATCTATATCTTAGCTTATATTGTAGCATGTATATTCTGGACTATATTGATGTGTTGTATCTTCGTCGTGTTCATAATTGGTGAGTCGTACCCTATCTCGACGCATCATGGCACCTCTTGTCCTTGTTTGGTTGTAGAGGTGTCATACTGCTTCGATGAAAGGTCACACGCTTATAGTTGGGGCACGAATTCCTATTTTATGTACTTTATTGGGTTTTGCTTATTCACTTGTGCTCTTTTATGGTACTTGCTATTTGGGGCCTGACCCCGCTGGTTTTGTTTGGCCAGGTTTAGTAGCAGAGTCCGAGGATCCTGTCTTGTACCCGACAGATGGTGAACACCAGGAGTATGTCTGCTGAGAAACTTGAGTGGGTTTCTTCTCCCCCACTATGAGTATATTTTTACCTTTTTGGCGTTTAGCCGACGGCACTTCTTAGCCGGTTATCTGGACATTAATTCCTTTACATGATTGTATATTATTCAGACCGCGGGTGACTTACAATTATGTACTCTTGACAATGTACTAGTTTATCATTCTGTATAACTGGTTTTATGATCATTCTGATAGAGCGTCAGGGATGCCTAACTTTTTTATCTTACATGCTCATTCTTACTGTTTTTTCGTTGATTATTGAGACATAGATATTTTTGGACCATAGATGACTTGATTGTAGTATGCACCCCCTTATCTCTGTTTGCCATGAACAAAGCTTAAACGAAACTTTGTATTACAAACTATTAAAAAGAAAGAAGAGTACAAGAGATCCTAAACATGAATCTAAGTACAATTGATTCTGGAAAAGTATAGCTGTAGAGATCTGATCTGCGGACGATCACTTTACTCCTTGGACCACACGACGATGAAGAAATGTAGGGATGATGTAAAAAACTTAAAGAGTGGGGCAATAAGAAAGCTTTGGCAACTATTGTAGTGCCCCGTTCCCCTTTTTCGGTAAGCACGGCTAAGAAATACTTGGTATCGTTCGATCGGGACAGATTGAATCAAGATTATTTTTTCGTTATGGATTGGTTTCTTCGGAATCAAGTCCCACATTCAGTGGATCATGCCTCAAGGAAGGACCCGACAGCAGATTCGAGAGGGACATTTTTGTTGCGCTGGTTTTTTGCTCTTTTTTATGCCGCTTGGATGTTTCTTATTGGTTTTGTGGCTTGCATTTTCTTGAACGATTTCGATAAATTTTATTGTCTTTGTTACTTGAACTTCGCATTTCGTATCGAACTCTGGGAGACCGAGGCAGGAGATATTGATTTTTTGTTGGTGCGTGCAGATAATCGTGTAGGCGACGCGCGAGTGGAGACTTGAAGATCTCCCCTTTCTCTTCCCCAATTCTCAAACTAGTGAGTGGCTTTACTTTCAATTAGCGTCCTTCTCCCAAGTATTTATTCTTAATAATCTGACCCGTTTGTGTGTTCCGGTCAACGATACCATAATAACAAAAATTGAGTTAAGAAAAAAAAGAAAAAAAAGTAGACTTGAAATACTTAATGCTTGTCACATGCACAGATTCACCGAACAATCACTTTGTTGGGTGCTTGTTTGCTATGCATATGATTATTTATATTTTAGTTGTATTTAGAACTTATTTATCTATAACTTTTCAATGAGTAGTGCAAATTATAATGTGGTCATTGAGCATGGTAGCCTATACTAATGGAATATGCACGAAGTTTATTTCCTTATATTGCCTTGAAGTGCTTCATTTGATAACTTAGTTTTTAGATGATGCATGGTCAAGGACAACTTGTGCACAAGGGTAGAGTTCTACGAACGGTCACCGGGGCACTGGAACCGCTTCGGCCTGGGTAGAACATTTGCAAGCTGAAGTCCTAGCACACGATGAATCGGGACGTTCGCTAAGGGCTAGCTACCCGAGGTAGAAAGACAATCAACCATCCCTAGTCCGACCAGTGACATGCTATGTATAGTTAAACTGTACAAACTAACTATGTTTTTATGGCAGAGAAGATCATGGTAAGTTTTGTACATGTGGTTCAGACGGCACAGGTAAAAGTCACCGAACAGTGGAACATTTCGTTATGTCATTTATTTCTATGAATTGCTTGTAACTTGATCTAGAGTAAGATAGAAAGACCACATAATGATAATATTACATATTTACATGAATACTGTGTCGATTTGGTGTGTTGGGTTAGCTCGTCCTCACCGGTACTTTTTGAAGTACTGACCCTCGTTGCAGCAGGTTCCCCGAGTCAAGGCGACGCGGCGAGGAGCTGCATCTTTCCCCCAATCTTTTACTGGTCTGATGTGTTCGTGTTCGTGACTTTTGGAGCGCAAGTACATATTCTCAAGGAACTCGCACATACCCTTTTGAAGCTCCTAAGCGATGCTGCAAACACACACCAAGGTGGTTTGCCTTTTGAATTTTTGTAAGAAATATAATGTATGGATCGGCTATCTCATTTTGCGTCCATCTTATAAGCCCGCGCGGCACCCCCTTTACTTTTAAAGTCAAGATTTTGTAACGAAGAAGTTCATTATCAATAAAGAGAACTTTTTTTTATTTTAATGTGTGATATTTCATTTGCGTACTACGTTGCATATGTTTCTAAAGTATATCATTATGTCTAGGCCTTGTGCAGGCGCGCCTTACGCTCGCACGGCATCACGTCCAGGGAACGATTATCAATTTGATAGAAATTGGGGCGTGACAACAACGCCACGACAAGCTTCTATTTCTCTCATTCTTTTCTCAAATTTTAAAGACTTAAAAATTCTCAGTCCCGATGCCTATGCCCCCCTCTAATGGACGTACCGATCTTGTATTTATAGAGTTTAGGAGCGGTTATGAGAGTGTGTGCACACTTTGGACAGTCTGTACTGTTTTACCATTGTGCGTGTACTTTGGACAGTCTGTACTATTTTACCAATGTGCGTGCACTTTAGGTGGACTAACGCCCCATGTTCTTAATGAGTGGGTGCATAACTTGCTGTCTGCTTGACACGTAGCTTCATATACGAGTAAAGCATAGATCGTAGGGGACAGTTATTTGTACATGTTTTACGAGAAGCATAGTATGTAAGACACGTAATCATAACTCATCTTTGTCTGTTAGGATCGTAGGCGCACTTTAGAAGTGATCTGAAGATTGGCGTACTTTTGAAAAGATTGTCTATACAAGCGCTCATTTGAAGAAGTTAGCTATGATGACACACTTTTGAAGAAGTTGGCACAGTGGCGCACTTTTACAGAATTTGGCCATGATGGAGCACTTTTGTTGAAATTGGCGCAACGATGCACTTTAGAAGAAATTGGTCATGATGGCGCACTTTTGAAGAAGTAGCCATGATAGCGCACTTTTGAAGAAGTAGTTGTGATGGCGCACTTTTGTTGAAGTATCCATGATGGCGCACTTTTGAAAAAATAGCCGTGATAGCGCACTTTTGTTGAAATTGGCGCAACGGCGCATTTTTAAAGAAATAGCCATGATGGCGCACTTTTGTTGAAATTGGCGCAACGATGCACTTTTGAAGAAGTTGGCCATGATGGCGCACTTTTGTTGAAGCAGTCATGATGGCGCACTTTTAAAGAAGTTGGCCATGATGGCACACTTTTGTTGAAGTAGCCATGATGGCGCACTTTTGTAGAAGTTGGCCGTGATGGCGCACTTTTGTAGAAGTTTGCACAGCGGCGTATGTAAACCCCCTCACCCAAAAATAGGTATTTTGTATGTATTTTATATTTCTTGAATTTGTTTTAGATTATTTTTTAAAACAATTAAAATCCAATAATTTTATTAGAACACTTCACCGTGGTTTGGACGTTAATAATATAGGATGGCCCCAAAATCTGTATCGCCATTCATAGGAAGTAGCCTACACAGGAGACACTACCTGTAGGATCTTTTCGTGGCACAGAAATTCAATCCCTTGGTGTTAGTATGACGTTAGTGTAACGACCATAGATTAATTATTAAATATTTAGATAATATATATATATAATTTATTTGTGGTTATTTTCCTATCCCAACTTTCTACCATTAGCATCCCATAATTTTTTGTGCCAAATTAGGCAAATTCTATTTTTGTAAGATGTGAAAATTATTTACTATTACCTATTTTGTGGGATAACCATTTAATTATTTACTTAGTTAATTAGATAATACAATTATTTGATTTATATAACTAGATAAATATATAATTATTAATTATTAATTATAAAATATTTGAGTGTAGTATTTTATTAAATCTTTACAAGATAAATTTTCTAAAATTTATTTTGTGTGCAAATATCTTTTTTTTGGATTTTTATAATTCCATCTATATATATAAATATGTAAATATATATATGTTAATGAATAATAGTAATAATAATAATAATAATAATAATAATAATAATAATAATAATAATAAGAAGAAGAAGAAGAGAAGAAGAAGAAGAAGAAAGAATATTAATAATATTAATAATAATAATGTTAGTGATAATAATAATAAGAGTAATAATAATAAAAATAAAAATTATAAAAATTATAAAAATTATAAAAATAATAATAATAATAATAATAATAATAATAATAATAATAATAATAATAATAATAATGATAATAATAATAATAATAATAATAATAATAATAATAATAAAAGAAATAAAATAAAATGAATAAGAAAACAAAAGAAAAAGAAAAGAAAAGAAAAATATAAAAACTACTAAACTAGCTTAACCTAATACAAAACCTATAACTAAAACCTAAACTAACAACCTAACTACTCCCCCCCCCCAAATCCAACAGCAGACCCTTCACCCGATTCCCTCTATTCCCTTCTCCCTATCAATATATATACACACATGAACATACAACCAACTCAATCTCAAACCCTAACTCAAACCCTAACCCGCGCCCTCCGACCAACGCCGGCGACCACCCCCGCGCCGACCGCCGCCGCCCCTGTACCGCCGCGGGTCGCCGTCGCGCTGTCGTCCGCCCCCGCCACTCGCGTATACATGCAGTAGCGCCCCATCATCAAGGTGATGTATCTCCCTCAATTTTGATTATTTTTGTGAGCGGTTAGTTCGTGTAAGTTCACAACCTAACCCTCTAGGATTTGTATTCAAGCGGGATAAGTTTTCACAACCTAACCTGTTTATTATTTTCGAAAATTAATTAAAAGGTTTTTCTTCTCCATATAACCGAGAATTTTTATGTGCTTTTATTTTTTGTTAATTTATTCTATGTGTAAAATTATTCGACCTCCAAAACGACCAAAAATTTGTTATTTCAAAATTAAAATTTTGTGATACGGAGTGCGCCCAGCCAAACGGGACCGCCTCATCGGGTACCAATTTTACCGAAAGGCGTGTATGATATGTCCTGACGTGTGGGCTTTCGCCAAAACTGATTTAGACGTGTGTGCGCGTCGGAATCAACCCGTATCCGTAAAAAGTTCTCGTATCGCGACTTTTGTAAAATATCGCACCATTTTATGTACGCTCGTCGGAATACGACAAAACTTGCGCCATTGGATTCGTGGTATCACGCTGGTCCTATGACCCAAGTTTCACGTAATTCCGAGATAGTTGACCAAGCCACCTATTTGCGGGCCCCACGGTTGACTTTAAGAGCAAATTTGTGTTCGGCTCACAGGAATTCAAAATTGGACATACCGTTGAGTTTGTATGGACATTTAAAAAATTTTTGACCTATAATTTATCCCATTTAGAGACCTTTACCCCTGGCACATTTTTCGATGCAAAGTGGACCACATGTGGACCCCGCTTTAGCTCAAAATTATAGTTCTCTTGTGTCCAAATTGGACGAAAGGGTAGTATTTTCTAGCTATCTCGCTTATTCTGAGAATGTTGGTGATATTTATTTCACCATCTGGTGACGTTTATTCGGAGGCCATAGTTTTCGATCCTGTGTACTTGACGTCTGGACACTTACACTATACAGATTTCTTGCCAGGCAAGTATACCTTACCATTGTAATGTAATTTACATTCCATATGATGCATATATTTTATTTGTCTATTTAGTTCATATATTTTAACTGCTATATAAACTGCGCGTCCAAGGATAACTTGGGTGCAACGACGGTGGTGTCGTATTCTGTTTTTATTATATATATATGCATGTTGACCTAGTTTATGAGACCATCCCATTATTATGAGGCATTCATATATTTTATTTGGCTGTAATACATTTCTTACACGAATTGTGAGTCTCATATCGATCACGAACTTACGTATTGACTGATCATCAGTACGTGTGGGACGTGCGATAGGGAATAGCTGCTGATAAAAATTTGCATACTAGAAGACTTGGCAGTTATTAGAGTTATCATCGTGTCATGGATATGACATGCTTAGAGGATAGGATGGGGAGGACAACGAGTAAGGCGTTTGGGCTCCTTTGCACTTTTCTTTTGTAACCCGTACGCTCCGCCGGAGATGCGTGGCCATGATGAACCCTATATATTACCTGGCGGCCTCTGAGGTTCAAAAAACGTCATGCTTTGTAGGCCCCTGATTCTCCGAAAGAATTATGCCAATCACATTTTAGCCAGATAGCCCACGTATTGGAAAGTTGTTCTCAAAGTGCATTCACATAGATGGTTAGGCGACCTTTGGATGTTTATTTTTAGTACTTTATTGGCATGCTTCTATGTATCTTGTTACGTCCCTCTGAGAATCTGGTCCCTTTCCAGGTATAGAGATCATGACTATTCGTAGGAGAACGGATCAGGACTTGCTACTTCGTTATCTTTTGAGGAGGTCTTCTTTTCGAGCCTCATTATTCATTAGATGTACTTATTTTGTTTCTTTTATATTCTAGTTGGTAGTAGATTTATCTCCATCCAACTATTAGTTCTTCTAGACTAGTTCATATTTGGGTTATTGGCATATTGGATTATTTATTTCTTTATGTTTTATGTGGATGAGATTTAGTTATGTCCTGTGACTTATGATAAATATATACCACTTGTGAATTATTGTTCATAAAACAGCGTACGTATGTGTTATGGTTTTCATATATTGGAGTCTCCAAATACATACGGCTGGCATACTTACGTATTTCTAGTCCTACGTATTTTAGGACTGGGGCGTGACATATTTTTGTGGTGTCCCATGCAGGTCGAGAGTATATTGTCTTGGTTACGTTACTGTACCGAGCAAGCCTGCAAATAGAATTAGAGTTTTAGGTCTCATCCATATTTGACTATGATTCACCTTCCTTCCAATCCATTCTATTTAAATAATTGCATCATGCTTGATTCATGTACTTTCCTAATAGTTCCTTGAGTATAGCCTTCTGCTAGAATATAAGAATCCTTGTTGTTAGGATGATAATTAGGATAACATTCCTACTAAGAATACAACTAGAATATTGACACATCACTAAGTTTAGAATACATAATAAAACCTAGCATCCCTTACCTATAAATTAATTGACCATTATCCTTATGAATGACTTGAGAGTAGTATAGACACTACTAGGGTTAGTTAGAAATTTGACCATATTGTTTGACCCTAGTATTGAGGAACCAATAGAAATCCAAGTTGAATATTAGGACTAAACCTAACTTTCATAGTGAGATAGTATTAGAGAACTCTAAATTTAGATTCTTGTCTTGATATTAGCAGAACAGTACCTTAGGAAACCAAGAGGAATGAATAGAATATTTTTCTGATCATACCTCGAACACAGAGATTAGCATACCACATTTTTCTTAGGAAACCATGATATTATCAAGAGTCTCTCTATTTAATTTAATATCTTGTTCCTCCGACACCTTAGCACTCGTTATTTTTGCGATGACTAAAATTTTTCCTTTACCTTTCAATTCGTGCCACCTAACCCTTCTGATTGTAGGCCAAGTAATTTTATTTTATGTTAGGATACATAGTTTGGTAGGATGGTAGTTGTAATCTTGAATTTTAAAATTATGTGCTTAGTAGTTAGAACTTGATAGTTTGAGGTTGCTCATTTAGATTATGATTTTATGATTATCCTTTAGTTTCAAATCAAGTATTTTGTGTCCATATCTCAATACAGATTATATCCTACTTTACTTAAGGGCCAGTAAATTTTTCATTCTTAAAGTTAACACTTTGTTCTATAAGCACTATGATTAAGACCTAAGATGACCATTACCTATGGAGTTTTATAATGCAATAGGATATCCTAATAAGTATCAAGATCTTTTCCTCGTGTACCACAATAAGAGTTTCTACTTTATTTACAAGGACAAGATTATTTTGTAGAATTTCCTTAAGGAAGTTACAGTATTAGTTGATTCTTGCAAGTTGGATAGTATGCCTCACAACCTAGTATCACATAGTCCTTTTGACCCATTAATGGAGTATAATTGAATGACATTAACTATATGCTTGCATAAGAAGATAGTGTTTATTCAGACTGTAGAACTTAGAGGCCATACTCCCATTTGGTCGACTAGAGACTTAGACATTGAGCCAGTAGGGCAATTGTAAAGGCACAACACCGGACGAGTCTTATCTTCTTGATGAACTTGAATTATTTTGTACCTTCTTTCATCATAATCCAGCGTACTTATATTTTCTGTACTATCTCCACTTATGCTGCTATTATAGCCTAGTTTTGCAAGCTTATTCTTTTATCGAGCTTGATCATGATATATGTATTATTGGGTATATACACTAATACATTGTCTATTAAGAATCAGTGTATTATGGTCTGATCAACCTTAGTGCGCTTGGTTCGCTCTTCGCATAACTACTTTACGTGGATTGAGATGTAGTTAACTCAACTTGTTAGACGAATATACTTGCCCTCTAAGATATGTCAGATCATATCATATCAGGTACATAATTGTTCTGATATGAACATGAGAATAAGAATTTATCAAATAGGATTTTAATCCACAACTGCCTTGGAAACTCCCTTTTGAATTCTTTAATCGCCTTGATCCCCATACTTGTATTCTATTACCTCCTCCTTGAATTCTTTATTGTTGTTTTCCATTTTCCCCTATTTTGGAAAGACGAACACGCGTGCTTGGTATAAGTTTGATACACGGAGAGTAGTAGACATACCCCATAGGCCAATCACATTACTTGTGACTATCTTTCGTAATTAAGGGCACACCACATGTGAGATATTTTGTGTGTTAAAATTTTTGAGGATTGAATAACATGATTAAATAATTTGAGAAAGTTCTTATTAAATGTATAGCCTTATGTGATAGATGGATAAATTCTAAGTTGGGTAGAAGTTGCATTATCAACTTGAGGTAAATTTCTTTTAGATTGTGATCAAATAAGAATATATTAAGAGATTTAAGTCACTTTAATGTTGAGAAATTTTTTTAAAAGAATGATTAAGACGATGAGTATTTAATAAATTTTGAAATCTTGATATTGTGGACCAAATATTTATAAATTGAGCACATGATTTAAATTTTGAATATTGAAGGTTGAATCATCGATTTAAATTTTGAGGATAAATATAGAATTCTAGACTTGAACAATTGGTGAATTAGATTTAAAAAATTTATAGTTTGATAATTTAATTTAAAAGTTAAAATTTGATTGTTGGATCACCTATTTGAAATGTTGAGGATGGAAGTTGAATTTAAAATTTGAAGAGTACAAAATTCTTAAGTTGAGAATAGGAATAAAATTTGATTAGAATTGTTTATTGTTCAAAGTCTATAGGAGATTATGATAGTCAGAAATTGCGATATAAATTTTTATGTGGGATCATATAGATTTGAATTGGATGTTGATTATTTAAAAATCGAGAAGATATTACGATATGTTGAATTTTGATTTAAACAGTGGTTAATTTAAATTTGAAGTAATTGCGATAGATTTGAAAAGATTTTATTATTTAAATTTTTGGAAGAGATTGCGATTGACTTACCTTATATACGAATGTGAATAGTTTAACAAATCATGCCTTATTTTTAATTTTGAGGACAAAATTCTTATAAGTTAGGTAGATTGTAAATCCTCTCACCCCAAAATAGGTATTTTGTGTGTATTTTGTATTTCTTGTATTTGTTTTAGATTATTTTTCAAAATAATTAAAACTCAATAATTTTATTAGAATACTTCACCGTGGTTTGGACGTTAATAATATAGGATGGCCCCAAAATCCGTATCGCCCTTCATAGGAAGTAGCCTACACAGGAGACACTACATGTAGGATCGTTTTATGGCACAGAAATTAAATTCCTTGGTGTTAGTGTAACGACCGTAGATTAAATATTAAATATTTAGATAATTTATATATATAATTTATTTGTGGTTATTTTTTTATCCCAACTTCCTACAATTAGCATCCCATAATTTTTTGTACCAAATTAGGCAAAAAAAAAAATTGTAAGATGTGCAAATTATTTACTATTACCTATTTTGTGAGATAACCATTTAATTATTTACTTAGTTAATTAGATAATACAATTATTTGATTTATATAACTAGATAAATATCTAATTATTAATTATAAAATATTTATAAAATATTTGAGTGTAGTATTTTATTAAATATTTACAAGATAAATTTTTTAGAATTTAGTTTGTGTGCAAATATCTTTTTTTTATTTTTATAATTCCATATATATATATAAATATTTAAATATATATGTTAATGAATAATAATAATAATAATAATAATAATAATAATAATAATAATAGTAATAATAATAACGTTAGTGATAATAATAACAAGAGTAATAATAATAATAATAATAATAATAATAATAATAATAATAATAATAATAATAGCAACAATAATAGCAATAATAATAATAATAGTAATAATAATAACGTTAGTGATAATAATAATAAGAGTAATAATAATAATAATAATAATAATAATAATAATAGCAATAATAATAGCAATAATAATAATAATAATGATAATGATAATAAAAATAATAATAATAATAATAACAATAATAATAATAATAATAATAATAATAATAATAATAATAATAATAATAAAAGAAAAAGAAAAAGAAAAAGAAAAAGAAAAAGAAAAAGAAAAGAAAAATATAAAAACCACTCAACTAACTTAACCTAATGCAAAACCTATAACTAAAACCTAAACTAACAACCTAACTACCCCTCCAAAATCCCACAGTAGACCCTTCACCCGATTCCCTATCTTCATTTCTCCCTATCTATATATATACACACATGAACATACAACCAACTCAATCTCAAACCCTAACTCAAATCCTAACCCTAACCTGCGCCTCCGACCAACGTCGCGACCACCCCCGCGCCGACCGTCGCGGCCCCAGCACCGTCGCGCCGCCGTACCGCCGCGGGCCGCCGCCGCGCTGTCGTCCGTCCCCGTCGCGCGCGTATATGTGCAGCAGCGCCCCATCTTCAAGGTGATATATCTCCCTCAATTTTGATTATTTTTGTAAGCGGTTTATTCGTGTAAGTTCACAACCTAATCCTCTAGGATTTTCATTCAAGCGGGACAAGTTTTTGTGTCCTAGATTGGTCAAAAATTCGACCGAAAAATGACCGAAAAACTGACCAAAAACAGTCCAGAAACTTCAATCTGAACCCCAATGTTCACACCCAATTTGCCGCAAACCTGTTTATTATTTTTGAAAACTAATTAAAGGGGTTTCCTTCTCCATTTAACCGAGAATTTTTTTGTTCTTTCAGTTTTTGTTAATTTATTCTATGTGTAAAATTATTCAACCTCCAAAATGACCAAAAACTTGTTATTTCAAAATTAAAATTTTGTGATACGGAGTGCGCCCCGCCAAACGGGACCGCCTCATCGCGTACCAATTTTACCAAAAGGCGTATATGGTATGTCCTGATGTGTGGGCTTTCGCGAAAATAGATTTGGACGTGTGTGCGCGTCGGAATCAACCCGTATCCGTAAAAAGTCCCTATATCGCGACTTTTGTAAAATATTGCACTATTTTGTGTATGCTCGTTGGAATACGACGAAACTGTGTCATTGGATTTAAGGTATCACGTTGGTCCCGTGACCCAAGTTTCATGCGATTCTGAGACAGTTGTCTAAGCCACCTATTTGCGGGCCCCACGGTTGACTTTAAGGACAAATTTGTGTTCGGCTCACCGGAATCCAAAATTGGATATACCGTTGAGTTCATATGGACGTTTAGAATTTGTTTGACCTATAATTTGTCCCATTTAGAGACCTTTATCCCTGGCACATTTTTTGGTGCAAAGTGGACCACATGTGGACCCCGCTTTGGCCTGAAATTATCGTTTTGCCCCTGTGTCCAAATTGGACGAAAGGGTAGTATTTTCTAGCTATCTCGCTTATTCTGGGAATGTTGGTGATATTTATTTCAGCATCCGGAGATGTTTATTCGGAGGCCATAGTTTTCGATCCTGTGTACTTGACTTCTGGACACTTACACTATACAAATTTCTTGTCAGGCAAGTATACATTGCCATTGTACTGTAATTTATATTCCATATGATGCATGTATTTTATTTTTGTCTATTTATTTGATATATTTTAACTGCTATATAAACTGCGCGTCCAAGGATAACTTGGGTGCAACGACGGTAGCGTCGTATTCTGTTTTTATTATATATATGCATGTTGACCTAGTTTATGAGACCATCCCATTATCATGAGGTATTCTTATATTTTATTTGGCTGTGACACATTTCTTACACGAGTTGTGAGTCTCATATAGATCACGGACTTACGTATTGACTAATCATCAGTACGTGTGGGACGTACGATAGGGAATAATTGCTGATAGAAATTTTCATGCTAGAAGACTTGGCAGTTATTAGAGGTATCATCGTGTCATGGATATGACATGCTTAGAGCATAGGGTGGAGAGGACAACGAGTAAGGCGTTTGGGCTCCTTTGCACTTTTCTTGTGTAACCCGTACGCTACGCCGGAGATGCGCGGTCATGATGACCCATATATATTACCAGGCAGCCTCTGAGGTTCAAAAGACGTCATGCTTTGTAGGCCCCTGATTCTCCGAGAGAATCATGCCAATCCCATTTTAGCCAGATAGCCTACGTATTGGAAAGTTGTTCTCAAAGTGCATTCGCATAGATGGTTAGGCGACCTTTGGATGTTTATTTTTAGTACTTTATTGGCATGCTTCTATGTATCTTGTTACGTCCCTCTGAGGACCTGGTCCCTTTCCAGGTATAGACGATCATGACTATTCGTAGGAGCACGGATCAGAACTTGCTACTTCGTTATCTTTTGAGGAGGTCTTTTCTTCGAGCCTCATTATTCATTAGATGTACTTATTTTATTTTATTTTATATTCTATTTGGTAGTGGATTTGTCTCCATCCAACTATTAGTTCTTCTCGACTAGTTCATATTTGGGTTATTGACATATTAGATTATTTATTTCTTTATGTTTTATATGGATGAGATTTAGTTATGTCCTGTGACTTGTGACAAATATATACCACTTGTGAATTATTGTTCATAATACAGCGTATGTATGTGTTATAGTTTTCATATATTGGAGTCTTCATATACATATGGCTAGCATGCTTACGTATTCCTAGTTCTACGTACTTTAGGACTGGAGCATGACAGTGTATTTTTGAAGAAGATGGCACAACAGCGTACTTTTGATGAATTTGGCACAATGGCACACTTCTGATGAAGTTTCCATAGCAGTGCACTTCTGATAAAGTTGGCACAGCAGCTGGGTCGATAAACGATAACCTGAGTCTGCGTGCCGCAGCTTTGCTGAAATGATGACTTCTGACTTTTTCGACTGTTGTTCCAGCCTATCAGATTCAATTAATGCTCGAGGGAAAAGAAGACAGGAATATTGTGCGCCTGTATTAGGTTGGATGATAACAACTCAACAGTACGCCGCTATACTGTTCTTTAGAAAAGTGCACCATCTTCTGAAACAAGTAGAAAGTACACTATCTTTTCTCTACTGAGTTTATTTGTAGAGAACTGCTTCGTCTTTAGGAAGCACAATTTTTATGCTTTTACAAAACCCCTTCATGTCACGTTCCGATTTCGTAGAATCGATAGTCGGCCCCTGGGCGGGACACCGTGCATGCCTAGGTTGTGCAACGCACAAGGCCATAAAATTTTATATAACGAGCGAATATTCATAGGACGCAGATAATTGAACAAAATGTTAAAATATGGAAAAGTTCTCTTTATTGATAATGAACATCTTTATACAAACTCTTGAACGAGTCGGATAGTTGCCACATGGGCTTACAAAAGTGGACGCAAAATGAGATAACCGTCATGTACATTACACTATTTTACAAACTTTAAAACTATAGACACCTTTTGACGAAGCTATCGCATTTCTACGGAGCTGTATAAGTTATGTGCATGAGCTCCTGGAACTTCAAAACGCTTCTTCGTAGGCACGGTCAGGGCATGCCGATAGGTGGACTGGATTGAAAAGTCGCTTTAGCTTCTTACAGGATCTCCATGGTGCGGGAAACCTGTTACAACGAGGGTCAGTATATCGAAATATACTGGTGAAGGCGAGCTAACCCAACTATACCAATTAACACATAATTTATATGAAGATGCAAGTTATTATATGATCTTTCTATCTTGCCTTAGTCCATTTTACAAGCATGCATTAGATATAAAAGTTTACTAAAATAAATATGCCACCGTTCGGTGACTTTTGCCTGCCCATCTGAACCACTTGCACAAATATTTACCATGATCTTCTCTGACACGAAGATATAGTTAGCTTGTAAAGTTTAAATATAAGAGGGTATCACTGGCATGTTGCCATAGTGGATGAGTTATAGTCTCGGGATGGAATGACATACAATGCATGGAGCAGTGGCATCACATGCCATCTCGTCCGAAGCAGGCGACTATCAGGGAGTTTCGTACGGATCGGATCGGTACCAGTGCCCCAATGACCGTCCGCAGTAACTAAGACCTTGTGCACAAGTTATCCGTGACCAAGCAAAGTCTAGTAAGTTATCAATTGAGACAGTTTAAGGCAACACGAGTACGAGACAAGTAACATCCATGCTCTATTTTTGCATAGTCTTCATGAATAGTTTATTGTATGGCAGTGTGTGTTCTATACATAACACAATCATAGAAGAAATATATAGTCTCTAAATAAAATTGAAGCATGATGAAGAATAATCTAAACGAACTAGCATGCATAAGATAACCGTTCACAAGTATATTGACAAGCAAAAATAACTCCAAGTCTATTCCTCTTATCTTGACATCTTTTAGTTATTAAGGGATCGTTTGATCGAAACAATCAAGAAGGCAAGATTTTTAGATGTGAAGACTTGGAAGAAAGGTCAACTGAATCGACTTATAACCAATCACAAGTTGGTTGGAGAGAGAAAAGGAAAAAGATGTTTCAAGACTCTGCTCGTATGATGTCTACTGCACGATTACCTGCATTCGTCCTCGCCGGATCCTTTACGGAACCGATTCGTCCTCGCTAGGGGCGTGATGCCGTGCGAGCTTGGAGTTGCGCTCGCACAAGGCAAGAACTTGTAGTTTTAGGAACCCATTTAGAAACACAATTGATAAACACATTCACAGAGATTTGAACATAAATGCGGAAGAAATATGCTTTTTCATTGATAATTCAGAGTAATTTACATAGAGTTTACATTGATGCGCCTTCTCGGCTATTGAATTGCATTACAAAAGATAACTCAAAATGCAGGGCGCGCTCCGTCAGATAGTCCACGTCGTTTGTACATTACGCCCTTGTATAGATTGAAGTCCCTGCCTCCAAAATGAACTGACTCCAGCTATACTTCAAAATAGAGGTGCTCCTAACGCCTCCTCGCTATGGTCTAGCGTTGCACCGTCTGAGTGCCTGAAATCGTTGCCCACAACGTGGGTCAGTACTCAACTTGTACTGGTGAGCGGGATGAACCCACTCGACTAAATCGATACTAGCTTGTTAGGGGCGAGCATGCATTAAGATAGCTTCTATAAGGAAGCAAGTGAAATCAATTCATATCAGTTGCATATTTTGATAGGAATGAAAATAGCATTGAATCCAACCAGTACACCGATTGCTTACTCAATCGATGCACTCCTTCCCTAAAACGAAACACAAGTATACTTACCATCTGCACAAGACAATAAGTTAGCATGCGTTCTAGTCTATGCGGTCATTGGTGTGATCGACACCTTAGGGACATATTTCAAGCATTAGCGGCGCGCCCTGTCAGCCCGGGTAGCAAGCCCTGCTGGAGGTCCCGCTATGCATCGTGACGAGCACGAATCAAATATTTCCCTCCGGATTGATACGGTTCCAGTGCCCCGGAAAGCCATTTCGAGGAAATGCCAAACCCTGTGCACAAGTTGTCCCAGACCATGCAAATGCATGAATAATTCATATTACATACAATGCATCGAAATAAACAGAAGAAGTAAAGCAGCACATATATATCTCATGCAACAGTTCATATTTTCTCAAGCGGTGTTCCGATTCAGTTATCCCATAAGTCCAAAACTCTATCCGAGGCACTAGGCCGCCACCAACAACCAACTTTCCTTATAAACAAGCTCAAATTAAAAGGTGAGCAAGCATATGATAAATTAGTCTACAAATCCCATGTTCCTTTCTTAGTGGCTGGCATGCCTTGTGGCTAAGGATTTCCTAGGCGTCCAACCGGGCATCATCGAGTGAACGATTGAAACTTAGAGATGTTGGCATGAAGAAGTAGGAAAGAAGGGACCAAACCACTCACTGGTTAGGGAAAATGAGGCTGAAACTAGGAATCCCGCTAGCGACGATCAAACGTCAGTTATGCGGACCTGAAACAGCACAAGCACCGAGTTAGAAATCTTGCCTATCCTTCCTTGCCGAACTCCCCAAAATCCAAGCTCCAAACGATAAAACCAGCAGCAAAAATCAAGCAAATCGAAAGCAACACCAAATCAAAATCCCAAAGCGGCAATCAAGAAAACCAAGCAACCAAAACACGAAAACTATTGGACTCGTTTCAATAGAGGCCTTTCCATGAGTTAGAAAGGATCATCGCATTTTGTTCGTGGCAAGAAGATGCCAAGATCTAAGTTATAACTCAGACGGACTAGCCACAAGCCCAATTACATAGTGCTCATCCTGGTCGGATCGGGATTTGAGGCACTACATAATATATCACTAAGAAAAAGTTTTGACCCGAAACTTAAGAACAAGCCTTACCTCCGACTCAATGAACAACGAAGGATACTTCTCCTTCATCTCCGATTCGACTTTCCAGGTTGATTTTCCAACTGTATGGTTCTGCCACAGCACGCGAACCAAGGACATCGTACGGTTGTGAAGTACTTTTTCCTTACGATCCAGGATCTGCGCCGGCTCCTCTGAGTATGACAAATCCGTGCGCAATTCTAGCTGTTCGAAGCTAACCACATGACTCGAGTCATGCACATACTTCCAAAGTTGAGAAACATGGAATACGTCGTGCACTCCATCCAAGGCGGGAGGTAGTGCAATCCGATATGCCACAGCTGCCACCCGTTCTAGTATTTCAAAGGGCCCGACAAACCTGGGACTCAGTTTGCCCTTCACGCCGAAATGCATCACTCCACGCATCGGCGTCACTTTCAAGAAGACATGATCCCCGACCATGAACTCCAAATGCCTACGATGAGTATCGGCATAGCTTTTCTGTCGGCTCTGCGCAGTGCGGAGTCTTTCCCGAATCAAGCAAACTTTCTCGACTGCCTGCTCCACCAGCTCTGGCCCGAGTACCTGTCGCTCGCCGACTTTGTCCCAACAGATTGGAGATCGACACTTGCGCCCATAGAGTGCTTCGTACGGTGCCATCTGGATGCTCAATTGGTAGCTGTTGTTGTACGCAAACTCCACCAACGGAAGGTGCGTGTCCCAACTAGTCTTTAAATCGATCGTACACAGTCGTAACATATCTTCAAGTATCTGATTTGTCCTTTCCGTTTGGCCATCAGTCTGGGGGTGGTATGCGGTACTGAACTGTAGCTTGGTTCCCAAAGTAGACTGTAGGCTAGTCCAGAAATGAGATAAGAAACGTCTGTCACGGTCAGAGACGATAGAAGCAGGCACTCCGTGTAATCGAACAATCTCGTCTATGTAGATCTGTGCTAACCGATCGACGCTCCACGCAACTTTTATAGGCAGAAAGTGGACTGATTTGGTCAAACGATCAACTATGACCCAAATCGCATCATGCCCCCGTGGCGTCTTCGGAAATCCCACAATGAAATTCATAGTGATGTTGTCCCATTTCCACTCGGGAATAGCGAGGTTTTGCAGCTCCCTGCCGGGCCTCTGATGTTCAGCTTTTACCTGTTGACAGGCCATGCACTGTGACACAAAGGTTGCCACATCCCGCTTCATACCTTGCCACCAGAAGGTACCGCATAAGTCCTTGTACATCTTAGTGCTCCCCGGATGCAAAGACTAATTCGCGTAGTGTGCTTCTGCCATAATTTCCCTTCGGAGTTCAGGGTCGCTTGGGACGCATAGCCTTTCTTTCATCTGTAAGGCCCCATCTTCACCTGCCACAAAGTCAGACGTCTTTCCCGCCGAGATCAATCCGCGTACCTTCGCTAGGAACTGATCACCCTCCTGAGCTGATTTGATTCTATCACGTAAACTCGGTTCAAGATGGAGTGGTGCCAGTTGCACTCCTTGATGTCGAACTCAAAACTCGATGTCCATCACCTCAAGATCTCGAAGTAAACGGTTGTTTATAGATAACGAGCCCACGTGCTTTCAACTCAGAGCATCAGCAACGACGTTTTCCTTGCCCGGAGTATAAGCGATCATTAGATCATAGTCCTTAATAAGTTCTAGCAAACGCCGCTGCCGGAGGTTCAATTCCCGTTGGATGAATAGATACTTGAGGCTCTTGTAATCTGTGAAGATTTGCAAGCAACACCATAAAGATAATGCCTCCACAACTTCAATGCAAATACAATTGCCGCCAATTCCAAATCGTGTGTCGGGTAGTTTTTCTCGTGCGGCTTCAGTTGCCTGGAGGCGTACGATATTACTTTGTTCCGTTGCATGAGTACACATCCCAATCCGAGTCTTAAAGCATCACTGTATATCTGAAACTCCTCTACCCCATCTGGAAGTGCAAGAATTGGAGCTGAAACAAGACGCCGCTTAAGTTCAGTAAAGCTGGCTTCGCATTCATCACTCCATTTGTATACAACCCCTTTCTGAGTAAGGCGAGTCAAAGGCGAGGCCAGTTTAGAGAAATCCTTCACGAACCTACGGTAGTATCCTGCTAGGCCGAGAAAGCTTCGAATTTCGCTGGCTGACGTAGGTTGTTTCCAGTCCACCTCCGCCTCTATTTTTTTTGGGTCTACGGTGACGCCTTCGGCCGAGACGACATGACCAAGGAACGCCACGCTGTTCAACCAGAACTCACACTTGCTGAGCTTAGCGAACAACTTATGTTCTCGTAATGTCTGCAACACGATCTTCAGGTGTTCCTTGTGTTCCGTCTCGTTCTTGGAATATATCAGAATGTCGTCGATGAATACGACGATAAACTTGTCTATGTACGGCCGAAACACGTGGTTCATCAGATCCATGAAAGCTGCAGGGGCGTTCGTTAAGTCGAACGACATCATGAGAAACTCATAGTGTCCGTAATTGGTCCTGAACGCAGATTTTTGAATATCTTCTGGTTTGATTTTCAACTGGTGATACCCTGACCTGAGATCAACTTTAGAGAAAACTGTTGCACCTTGCAGTTGATCAAATAAGTCATCTATCCTTGGCAAAGGGTACTGATTTCACACGGTCGCCTTATTTAATTCTCGGTAGTCAATACACAGCCGCATGGATCCATCTTTCTTCTTCACGAACAGTACCGGAGCACCCCACGAAGAAACACTTGGACGTATGTATCCTCGGTCCAACAGATCTTGTAACTGAACCTTAAGTTCTTTCAGCTCTGCTGGGGCCATTCGATAAGGTGCCTTTGATATCGATCGCGCATCCAGAAATGTGTCGATACTGAATTCGATCTCACGATCAGGAGGCATTCCAGGCAGCTCATCCGGAAACACGTCGAGGAAATCTGCTATGACATCAGCCTGAGCTGCATTTGCACTTTCCTGCCGGGTGTCTCGAACAGAAGCTAAGTACCCTTCACAACCCGAATGCAGCATACGCCTAGCCAAAATTGCTGATATCACCATTGTCGTCTTCGGTGCAGGGCTGCACGAATAGTAGAAGTCTGCCTCGCCGGGTAGACGAAATACGACTCGCTTCTCCGCGCACTCGATTGTTGCATGGCAAGCACCCAACCAATCCATCCCGAGAATAATATCGTAATCCTTAATGTCTAGTACAATGACATCTAAGGAAAACTTTCTCCCTCCGATGCAAATATAGCCATCCCTACAGATCGCATGGGCGGGCATATCGACTCCCGAAGGGGTGCTTACGCAAAGATTCATAGTTAAGGGAGTAGAAGCTAATTTATGCTCAACAGTAAAATCAGCAGATATAAAACTATGCGTAGCACCTGAATCAAATAAGACTCTAGCGGGCAATTCTCTGAAAAGTAATGTACCTGTCACGACCGTTTCAGAGACAGATGCCTCATCCCGAGTCAAGGCATAGACTCGACCTTGAGCACCCTGACGTTGCGGGTTTACTGGCACAGCATTGGCATCACTTGCTGGAGGCCCCTTATTCTGATTATTCATGTTGTTCTGATTCGGCTTGCCCTCTCGACAGTTAAATTGTTTATGGCCCAGACGACCACATTTGAAATATCCAGTAACCCGATATTCGTTTACTCGATGCCCTGATTTGCCGCACCTGCTACAGTTCGGTGCCTGAGATTGACCCCTGTGGTCAGACGTGTGCGGACGCTTTTGTGCTCCAGACCCTCCCGTTTCCTGAGGTCGTTTATTATTGTTGGTACGGGGGGTTTGCGCCTCTGCCTTTGGGGGATAGCGCCCAAAGATCTGCTTGCTGCCCAGGGCTGCTTCGTAGCATTCCCTGTAGGTTTGACACTTCTGATTGATGACGTCCCTATGCAACTCATCATTCAAACCTTTTTGAAAGCGATATCACCACGCCTTCTAGTTAGGAAGGAAATACCCAGCAAACTTTGCCAGTTTAGCGAACACTGAGTCGTAATCGTCAACAGACAAACTTCCTTGCACCAGATTGCTGAAGTCGTCTTCCTTTTGTTGACGCACAGCTCGAGGAATATATTGTTCAATGAAGGCAGATTTGAATATTTCCTAAGTGATTTTGCAGTTAGAATTGGCATCGTAGATCCCTTGCTTAGTTGCCTCCCACCAATCATGCGCACGCAGTTCCAGCTGAACCGATGCACAGGCTACTCGCTTGGATCCCCAGATGCCAACCAGGTTGAAGAGTCCCTCCAGCTTAGCAATCCATCCCAACACCACGTCCGGTTCCGCTCGTCCGTTGAACGTAGGTGGATGCATTTTTGTAAACTCTGCTGCTCGGCAGGTGTTCTTAGCTGAAGGCTGAGTTTCTTCTGACTCATCTTCTACCGCCACAGCCGACGGCGTGGCAGGAGTCACAGTGGCAGTCCCGTTGCTTGGTACCAAGGATGCAATCAGTTGCATCATGGTATCCATCTGCTTCTCCTGAGAAGCAAATTGTGCCTGTTGCGTAACGGCTTGTTGTTGCTGCACCTCAATGAGATGCATAAGCCGTTCTGCCATACCGGTTGAACCCGCTCCTCCGGATTCTCCAGAACTTGTCGGATCGCTCTGAATAGGCTGAGCACTGCTTGCAGCGGCAGTGTTTTTCTTAGCCATTGCTACAAAAGAGAGTAGCTTATTAACACTCCAAAATCGATAGATTTTATATCTACGGGCTCATTGTATAGGCGACTCATCTGATGCAGCGGACGCCGAACGCAACTCAATTGAGAGGCGCATCAAACTCCTTTATGTTCTTTTGAAATCCCAAGGAAGTACAAACGTGCTCTGATACTAATATGTCACGCCTCGATCCCGAAAGGGTCATTCGTCCTCGTCGGATCCTTTACGGAACCGATTCGTCCTCGCTAGGGGCGTGATGTCGTGCGAGCCTGGAGTTGCGCTCGCACAAGGCAAGAACTTGCAGTTTTAGGAACCCATTTAGAAACACAATTGATAAAACACATTCATAGAGATTTGAACACAAATACGAAAGAAACATGCTTTTTTATTGATAATTCAGAGTAATTTATATAGAGTTTACATTGATGCGCCTTCTCGGCTATTGAATTGCATTACAAAAGATAACTCAAAATGTAGGGCACGCTCCGTCAGATAGTCCACGTCGTTTGTACATTACGCCCTTGTATAGATTGAAGTCCCTGCCTCCAAAATAAACTGACTCCAGCTATACTTCAAAATAGAGGTGCTCCTAACGCCTCCTCGCTATGCTCTAGCGTTACACCGTCTGACTGCCTGAAATAGTTGCCCACAACGTGGGTCAGTACTCAACTTGTACTGGTGAGCAGGATGAACCCACTCGACTAAATCGATACTAGCTTGTTAGGGGCGAGCATGCATTAAGATAGCTTCTATAAGGAAGCAAGTGAAATCAATTCATATCAGTTGCATGTTTTGATAGGAATGAAAATAGCATTGAATCCAACCAGTACATCGATTGCTTACTCAATCGATGCACTCCTTCCCTGAAATGAAACACAAGTATACTTACCATCTGCACAAGACAATAAGTTAGCATGCGTTCTAGTCTATGCGGTCATTGGTGTGATCGACACCTTAGGAACATATTTTAAGCATTAGCGGCGCGCCCTATCAGCCCGGGTAGCAAGCCCTGCTGGAGGTTCCGCTATGCATCATGACGAGCACGAATCAAATATTTTCCTCCGGATCGATACGGTTCCAGTGCCCCAGAAAGCCGTTTCGAGGAAATACCAAATCCTGTGCACAAGTTGTCCCAGACCATGCAAATGCATGAATAATTCATATTACATACAATGCATCAAAATAAACAGAAGAAGTAAAGCAGCACATATATATCTCATGAAACAGTTCATATTTTCTCAAGCGGTGTTCCGATTCAGTTATCCCATAAGTCCAAAACTCTATCCGAGGCACTAGGCCGCCACCAACAACCAACTTTCCTTATAAACAAGCTCAAATTAAAAGGTGAGCAAGCATATAATAAATTAGTCTACAAATCCCATGTTCCTTTCTTAGTGGCTGGCATACCTTGTGGCTAAGGATTTCCTAGGCGTCCAACCGGACATCATCGAGTGAACGATTGAAACTTAGAGATGTTGGCATGAAGAAGTAGGAAAGAAGGGACCAAACCACTCACTGGTTAAGGAAAATGAGGCTAAAACTAGGAATCCCGCTAGCGACGATCAAACATCAGTTACGCGGACCTAAAACAGCACAAGCACCGAGTTAGAAATCTTGCCTATCCTTCCTTGCCGAACTCCCCAAAATCTAAGCTCCAAACGATAAAACCAGCAGCAAAAACCAAGCAAATCGAAAGCAACACCAAATCAAAATCCCAAAGCGGCAATCAAAAAAATCAAGCAACCAAAACACGAAAACTATTGGACTCGTTTCAATAGAGGCCTTTCCATGAGTTGGAAAGGATCATCGCATTTTGTCCGTGGCAAGAAGATGCCGAGATCTAAGTTATGACTCAGACGGACTAGCCACAAGCCCAATTACATAGTGCTCGTCCCGCTCGGATCGGGATTTGAGGCACTACATTCAGGAGTTCAGACTTAGACTTTCAAAGGCTCGCTCAGAGTATCGCTCAACCGAGGCGAATCTCGCTAAGGTGGGTGGCTACGATGAACTTGTCATTGCTTAGCCATCACACTTAAAATATGGACGATACATGCTAGTCGCTAGGTGAATCACCCCTTGCATGCTAATAAAGAATATAACGCACCTAGCTAAGGGAATAATCCCAAATTATATTGCTTGTGTTAGAACATGAAAATGAAACTTTGCTTATAAATGGATCATCGTATGCTACCTTTGCCTTGTGCAAGTAGACCCCGATATACCTCGAGTAAGATCATTATATACTCTCTATAATGCACTGCTTCACTTGTTTACACTGCACGTCCATAGATTATGTCGCTCGATATGTCCCTTTACGGTTTTACTACTTGCTTTCCCCTTAGACCCTTACCTAACATAAATGCTTATGTTCATACAGATACAATGCTTGCCTGCTTATATGTTAATATGTACTCGTTGCCTCGTTTCAATGCTTGTCACATAATTTATGCCACAATCAAGTAACACTATATGTATCGTGCATGCATCTAATTAGCCAGAAGACTGTCAAATAGTTTTTCTGTGCAATATGAACCTGCAAGTATATAGGACCGTTGGGTCGCCAAGGCAGTTCCCGAACTAGAAAATTTATATCAAGTCAAGTTGGAGAATCATGTCAAGTAAAGCAAGAATCACAGCTCGTAGAGCAATGCTCGTTCAAAACAAGAATCAAGAATTATCATGTCATGTTGTGAATTTAGAAGACCCAAGACTTGCATATCGCGAACAACTTGTTAACAAGGAGGATTTTTGGATCTCGTTCCACGGACGGTCTCCGGGGCACCAGGGCCGATTCGATCCGGATGGAACTTACACAGCAGCCTTTCACGTGCGAGCAGGATGGCGTCTCCGCTAATGCCGCGTCATTCTTGCTCAAAGGCTGATAGTCTCACGTGCTGGATGGGATGGCTTACAGCACCTCACGTGCTTTAGTTGTTTAACATCCTCATTCAAGACTATAACTCGTCCTTTATGGCTACGCCAGCGACTCATGTTCATATAGATAAGTCATCATCGCTTACGGTAATCCGCGTGCGAGTCATTGTATCATATCCAATAATCTGAAATACCTGAACGATTATGAGTATAAGTCATCTATACATAAATTGAACAACCTAAGCAATCTATTGAGCACTTGAACATCTATTACAATATTCCTGGATAATCTGTATAACTCGTGCACCTGAAACAGGACCTCGCTCACGACACTTGTATTTTCTTATGCTATTGCCCCTGGATTTCTTTATATATGCTCGTGCTTGATTTAACTTGATTTTTCTTGGACAGGAAAGGACGAATGGTAAGTTGGTAAGTCTCACCATGTTCCTTTATATATCGCACGGTGCACTGCCACATGAGTTAGGCTTTTCATTATGCCATGAAACTGATCCTAAGGCAAGACTAGAAAGATAACGTAATAGATGGTGCATGGAACCTATATAACGTGTTTGAATTTATCGAGCGGGCGAGAAGCCTCTCCACCAGTGCATTCATGTACTGATAACCCACCAGATTGCTTACAGAGTACGGAAGAACCTCGTTCGGTGCAAAAACCTCCTTCGTACGCTAAGGCGTAGAGTTTGCTCTGGAGCCTTGGAGCGTTGCGTCCAAAGCTGAAGCACATATACAAGACATAATGTTGGAACATCGCCTATGTATCATTCCACAAGTGTAGCCACTTGGTATGCTTTTATTCTGTTCAGAGAAAGAGAGGCTTGAGCGACTTGTAATCTCGGCCTAGCGCCGCTTGTAACACTTGTTCAATATCAATAAAGAGTTGTTTTATTTCTATACTTGTGTTATTTAATGCTTTCTCTATTGACGACTCTGTAAACTTGTTATCAATCACCTGTGCATTTCTTATTCTACTGCACTCAGACTATCTGTATGACTCTGTGGCTTAGACATTTTACTGCATACTCGGATTATGGCCTTGCACGGGCGCGGCTTGAGCTCGTGCGGTATCATGTCCAGATGGAAAAGATCGTTCCGTGGGAGCGTTGGAATGGTGATTCGTGTCCAGCGGGGATGGTCGATTACCTGCGGGAGATTAGGGCGTGACATATTAGTATCAGAGCATGGCTTTACGCCTTTGGACTTCTTATCAATTTTCTTAGTTTTGAAAGCTCGTTCGTGGGTTATGTGCATATACTCTCTCTCGTTGACCTGATAGGATATTCCATATAATGAGTCTAAATACTTTCAAAAGTGCATGTGAATGATATGATTGCTTGTACAAAATTGTGATTCGATGGCCTTTGTGTCGACATGTGCTAGACTTTGTGGGAATAGACTCGTGCTAGAATTTGCAAGTTACGTGCAAACCCGAATACCTATACATAATTTTTAAGCTGGTTAGTATACGAGATAGAATATCGTTCGGACGGTTAGCTATGCACACAACCTTTTGGCTAAGTTGTATTGAGTATCGCGCGCCAAGACCCTTTTGGTGAGAGCGAGTTGCAAACGATATTGGGATATCGTTCAGATAAAGACAAGTCAGACTTAGAATGGCAACCGATAAAAATATTATCAGATTATCGATAAAGCGAATATAGAAAATCGTGCTTGGATTTTGAAAAATAGCTCAAACGATATTTTGTGTCGGCAGATACAATCAGATATGGTTTACCTGGATGACTATCAACTGGAATATATATACGAGACTAAGATTTTATCAAGCGATGCTTATGTATCGTACAGGAATTCTAAAGAATGACTTGATAAATATGCTAGCGATTAATACGAACACGATTGATGATTTAATTGGGTGACTCAATTTCTGAGTGGTGTGGATCATTTTAGAAATGTTCAAACGGATTCATAGGTCTCATGCGATAGTTGGGTTACAAGATTAGAGAATGTCTTGAATAAGTGATAAGGCTTATATCGAATAGGGATTCAAGGAAAGAAAATCAATATATTGGTCAAGAAAACTTGTTAGAAACTTGGAGGATCGTGCGAGCGATTTCAAATTGATATAAACGGATTAAACTTGAATACAATATCGCTCGAATAGAAGTTAGTCCGAGAATGAATATTTTGGTTCGATGAAAGAGGTAAGCGATAACAGAGGTAAGCGATAACAGATTTGACTTGGAGTTTGGAAGAACAATCTTGAATCTAGTTCGAATGATAACTCTCGACAATCAGTCCCAGCGAGAACGATTATCCTACGGGAGCGTCGGCGTGATAATTTCATGTACCGCGGGGATAATTGAACTCTTGGGAACATGTTCGGTGATTATTCCAAACGAACTCGATGAATAAAACGTATCAAAAGTGGATAGACTTTGTCTTGAATATTTGAAACTTAGTTGTTTAAGGAATGCCACAAGTAGACTATGGATTTATCAAACGGTGATATTGAAGTTGGATGATTTTACTAGATAAATTATAATCCCGGTATGAACGGACATGACTTGATAGATTTTATATATCTTGGATGGAGCAAAGAGTAAGGATAAGGTTTCCTGATTTTGAAGATAACCATAACGTTCGACGTTCTTGTCTTGTGCGAGCGTAACTCTATACTCGTGCATGTGTCTCACCCGGATTAGGACGATTATCCAGCGGGAGCATTGACGTGGTGATCTAACGTACAACGAGGATGATCAAACTTGTGGGAGACCAGAGCCTGATAACTAATGGATCATCTTGACTAGTGGTTCGATACGATAAGACAAGTTTAAAAATGCAAGTGAATCAGATGTATTTCCTAGATAAGTTAGTCTAGAACCTGGAGTAAATCACGCTTGATAGTTTTGTGAACGGATACATGAATCTTATTGGACGACTTGGAGTTATAATCAAAGATTTAGAACTGAACCATGGCTTAGTTGTCTAGACTTAGAATGGATATATAATGTGTTCTATTAAGGAGATAGACTATGCAAATTGCTAGGCTTGTCCTACAACTTAGATATATCATGAATTTTACTGAACGGACTCGAACCTTGTACAAACGAACGTGTTATTGTAAGTAGGATAATTCAAGCTCAATATTTAGAAATCTGAGTGAAACGAGCTTGGGTAGAATATCCCGTAAAAATAAACAATGATTTGACCTTAGGAATTGGGGCAAGCATCGTGCGACGAATTTGTACGATGAATCGTATGCTTAAAGTTGTACCTATAACCTTGTGAGCTGACCTAGTAATTAGACAAACAACCCTTTGCCGAGTGAAAAAACTTGTGTAACCGACTTTAGCATATTGCCTGAACAAGCCATAAAACTGGGGCAGCAAGACTTAGTGTAAGACTTGGAACGGTAAGTGTGTACTATATTGAAATGAATGGAATAGAACAATAAGACATGGACGCTAGTCGATTGATCGGATAGATCGTGCTTGACGGTAGTACAATGCTTGATTCTTGGTTGGAATGGAAAATGAGTTGGAGTTTTATTGACCCTGTTGGAAGTATCGTCGTAATTTATAAGACAAGAATCCTTGAGATTTTCGCAAGTAGCTTGTCCGATTTTACTATCTCTAAGTTTGGTCGAATGCATATGTTTGAGGGACTCCTTGAACATGTGCACGATCCAAGACTCAATGATATGTGGAACTCGAGTGCAAAGACTTCGCTATCGCTAAGTTGGTTGACATGCATATGTTTGGAGGACGCTTTGAATATGTGCATGATCCAGACTCGCGATATGCTGATCTCGAATGCTGGTGCAAGTGAATATGTTAGATTTGTATGAACGAGTATATCAATTTGGATAAGTTTGCCTCGGCCCTAGATCATCATTCAAGATGGATCATAACGTACCCCGCGTTAAGCGATATATGTTCCGTACTAAGGTGCAGAAAGACCGAGTCAAAGCTTGGATTGAATGATAGAGTCATTCAATGAGACCGACCCAGCACACACGCGATACGGTATATGGAATGAGTATAAAATTATTTTTGAATGGATCTAGTGGTACCGATTTCTATGCTTGGGATAGATTTGATAGTGCGATAGAACGACTTGCGCTCAGGAAGTCTCGAGGATAAGATTTTTTCTGAGTGGTCTATAATGTAATGACCCATTTCGTTCAAGCAGACAGCCAATTCAAACGGCGTAAGTGCAACAACCTGACCCGCTTTGCTCAGCGAGAAGACTCGTTTGAGGTAAAGAATTTTTAGACTTGGCCCTTCAGGAGTTCAGACTTAGACTTTCAAAGGCTCGCCCAGAGTATTGCTCGACTGAGGAGAATCATCACTAAGGTGGGTGGCTACGATAAACTTGTCTTTGCTTAGCCAGCACACTTAAAATATGGACGATACATGCTAGTCACTAGGTGAATCACCCCTTGTATGCTAATAAAGAATACAACGCACCTAGCTAAGGAAATAATCCTAAATTGTATTGCTTGTGTTAGAACATGAAAATAAAACTTTGCTTATAAATGGACCCTCGCATGCTACCTTTTCCTTGGGCAAGTAGACCCCGTTATGGCTCGAGGAAGATCATCATATACTCTCCGTAATGCACTGCTTCACTTATTTATACTGCACGTCCATAGATTATGTCACTCGATATGTCCATTTATGGTTTTACTTCTCGTTTTACCCTTAG
Source organism: Iris macrosiphon (assembly GCA_036927795.1). Taxonomy (NCBI): domain Eukaryota; kingdom Viridiplantae; phylum Streptophyta; class Magnoliopsida; order Asparagales; family Iridaceae; genus Iris; species Iris macrosiphon. Next base: position 155,927,961 of record JAYESA010000015.1, read on the forward strand.
ACTCGTACCAAACATAAATGCTTATGTTCATACAGATACAATGCTTACCTACTTATATGTTAACATATACTCGTTGTCTCGTTTCAATGCTTGTCACATAATTTATGCCATAATCAAGTAACACTATCCGTATCATGCATGCATCTAGTTAGCCAGAAGACTATCAAATAGTTCTTCTGTGCAATATGAACCTACAAGTATACGAGACCATTGCGTCGCCAAGGCAGTTTTCGAACTAGAAAATTTGCATCAAGTTAAGTTGAACACTGAACGAAAATTATATCAAGTAAAGCAAGAATCACAGCTCGTGGAGCAATGCTCGTTCAGAACAAGAATCAAGAATTATCATGTCATGTTGTGAATTTGGAAGACCCAAGACTTGCTTGTCACGGATAAATTGTTAACAAGAAAGATTTTTGGATCTTGTTCCACGGACGGTCTCCGGGTCACCGGGGCTGATTCGAACCGGATGGAACTCACGCAACAGCCTTTCACGTGCAAGCAGGATGGTGTCTCCGCTAACGCCGCACCATTCTTGCTCAAAGGCTGATAGTCTCATGTGCTGGACGGGATGGCTTGTAGTACCTCATATGCTTTCGTTGTATACCATCCGCGTTCAAGACTATAACTCATCCTTTATGACTATGCCAGCGACTCATGTTTATATAGATAAGTCATCCTCGCTTAGCGGCAATCTGTGTGCGAGTCATTGCATCACATCCAATAATCTGAAACACCTGAACGATTATGAGTATAAGTCATCTATACACAAATTGAACAACCTGAGCAATCTATTGAGCACTTGAACATCCATTGCAACACGCCTGGATAATCAGTATAACTCATGCACCTAAAATAGGACCTCGGTCACGACACTTGTGTTTGCTTATGCTATTGCCCCTGAATTTCATTATATATGCTCGTGCTTGATTTAACTTGGTTTTTCTTAGATAGGGTAGGATAAATGGTAAGTTGGTAAGTATCATCGTATTCCTTTATATATCGTACGGTGCACTGCCACACGAGTTAGGCTTTTCATTATACCATAAAACTGATCCTAAGGCAAGACTAGAAAGATAACATAATAGATGGTGCACGGAACCTATATAACGTGTTTGAATTTGTCGAGCGGGCGAGAAGTCTCCCCACAAGTGCATTCATGTACTGATAACCCACCAGATTGCTTACAAGGTACGAAAGAATCTCGTTCGGTATAGAAACCCCCTTCGTGCTTGCTAAGGTGTGGAGTTCGCTCTGGAGCCTTGGAGCGTTGCGTCCGGAGCTGAAGCACGTATACAAGACATAATATTAAAACATCGTCTATGTATCATTCCAAATATTTAGCCACTTGGCACGCTTTTATTCTGTTCAGAGAGAGAGAGGCTTGAGCGACTTATAATCTCGGCCTAGCGCCGCTTGTAACACTTGTTCAATTTAATAAAGAGCTTATTTTATTTATATACTTATGTTATTCAATATTTTCTCTATTGACGACTCGGTGAACTTGATACCAAATGCCTGTGCGTTTCTTATTTCGCTGCACTCGGACTATCTGTACGACTCTGTGGCTTAGATATTTTATCACCTGTTCGGATCATGGCCTTGCACATGCGCGGCTTGAGCTCGTATGGTATCACATCAAGATGGGAAAGATCGTTCCGTTGGAACATTAGTGCGGGGATTCACGTCCAGCGAGGACGGTAGATTACTTACGGAAGATCGGGACATGACAGAAAAGATCTTGATTCAATCTATCCCGTTCGAACGATACCGAAAGTATTTCTTAGCAGCGCTCCCAGAAAAAGGGGGACGGGGCACCACATCGTAACCAACTAATAGGAAGTTTCATCCTCAAAACTTAGGAATATAACCTATCACTATAAAACTATGAAAGTTTCTTCATCTCAGACTCAAGCTCCCAGGTCGATTCTTCAACCAAATGATTTCTCCAAAGCACGCACACGAGCGAAACCGAACGACTTGGAAGCAGCTTCTTCTTGTAATCCAAGATCCGCACGGGATGTTCAACATATGTCAAGTCCACCTTCAAGTCCAGTTGATCAAGATCCACCATATGACTCGGGTCATACATGTATTTCCTAAGTTGTGAAACATGAAAGATATAGTGGACTTCAGATAGTGACGGTGACAGGGCAATCTAATATGTGACTGAGGAGACTCACTTAAGTATTTTGAATGGGCCGATGAATCTTGGGCTTAGCTTCTCTTTTGCTCCAAATATGGTAACTCCTCGCATGAGCGAGACTTTGAGAAATACACGATCGCCTTTAAGGAACTCAAGAGGTCGACGGTACGTGTCTGAGTAACTCTTTTGACGGCTTTATGCTACCTTCAGCTGTTCGCGGATCAAATAGATCTTCTGGATGATTTGTTCTACGAGTTTCGGGCCAAGAATTTATCGTTCACCAACTTTATCCCAACAAATAGGGGATCTACTCTTCCGTCCATACAATGCCTCATACGGCGCCATTTGCATGCTGGATTGATAGCTATTATTGTATGCAAACTTGGCTAACGGTAAATGAATATCCCAACTTGACTTCAAGTCCAAGGCGCAGAGACGTAGCATGTATTCGAGAATTTGGTTTACCCGCTCGGTTTGGTCATCTGTTTGAGGATGGTAGGCAGAGCTGAACTTCAACTTCGTCCTCATTGCTGATTGAAGGCTCTCCCAAAAGCATGATAACAATCGTCCATCTTAATCAGAGACAATAGATACAGGAACACCGTGGAGTCGAACGATCTCATTGAGGTAGATCTGCGCCAGACGGTCGGTACTCCAAGTAACCTTGATAGACAGAAAGTGAGCTGACTTGGTGAGTCGATAGTCGATAACCCAGACGGTATCATTCCCCCGTTGCGTCTTTGATAAACCAACAAAGAAATCCATCGTTATGTGTTCCCATTTTCACTCCAGTATAGCAAGGTTCTGCATCTCTCAACCCGGCTTCTGGTGTTTGGTCTTTACTTTGATAAGCCATGCATTACGACACGAACAACGCCACATCCCTTTTCATGTCGTACCACCAAAATATCATATGGAGGTCTCGATACATCTTCGTGCTTCCTGGATATGAAGTAGAACTCGCATAGTGGGCTTCAGTGAGTATCTCCTTTCTGAGATTTGCATCGTTAGGAACACACAATCTTCCCTTCCGCAAAGTTGGTCGCATTTCCTGCTGAGATAAGATTACGCATCTTCTCTAGGAATAGGTCTTCCTTCTGAACGGACTTAACTTTCTCCAACAAGTCTGGTTTGAGGCGCAACTGAGCCACATGTGCCCCTTTTTGTATCTAATTCAGAGTATAATACCTAAACTTTTGAGATCCTTTCACATCCAGTCATCGATAGCTAAGCTCCCAACATACAATCGACTCAGTGCATCAGCTACAACGTTATCCTTATCCGGTGTATATCTGATTATCAAGTCAAAGTCACTAAGGAGTTCATTCCAACGTCATTGTTGTAGATTCAAATACTTTTGAGTATAGAGGTACTTTAAGCTTTTGTGATCCGTGAAGATTTCACACGGTACGACATAGAGGTAATACCGCCATAATTTTAACGTGAACATCACCGCTGCAAGTTCCAGTCGTGTGTTGGATAATTTCTTTCATGAGGCTTTAAATGTCTCAACGCAAAGGCTATCACTTTGTCCTTCTGTATAAGGACACATCCCAAACCCTTTCCTGAAGCGTCGATATAGATCTTAAAATCATCGGGTCCGTCCGGAAGGGTAAGAATCGGTGCTGAGATAAGTCGTTGCTTTAATTCCACAAATGAAGCTTCACAGTCGTCCGACCATGCGAATGTTACTCTCTTCCGAGTGAGATGAGTCAGAGGCGAAGTGATCCTTGAAAATTCTTTAATGAATCTCCTGTAGTAGCCTGCTAGACCAAGAAAGCTCCGAATATCGCTGGCCGACTCAGGTCTCTTCCACTTCACGATGGTTTCAACTTTCTTTGGGTCGACTGAGATGCCCTCCTCGGAAATGATGTGTCCGAGAAAAGATATGCTGTCCAACCAGAACACGCACTTGCTTAGCTTTGCGAATAACTTATTATCTCGAAGAGTTTGAAGCACCATCCGCAGGTGTCCTGCGTGTTTATCCTTATTCTTTGAGTACACTAAGATATCGTCTATGAATACTACCACAAACTTATCGAGGAATGGTCGAAACACACGGTTCATCAAATCTATGAATACGGTAGAAACATTCATCAGTCTTAACGGCATAAAAAAAACTCATAATGGCCATAGCGGGTCCGAAATGCTGACTTCGGCATGTCCTCTGGCTTGATCTTTTATTGGTGGTAGCCAGACCGAAGGTCTATGTTCGAAAACACTGACGCTCCTTAAAGCTGGTCAAAGAGGTCGTCGATCCTGGGCAGGGGATACTTGTTTCTGATAGTGACCTTATTTAGCTCCCGATAGTCTATGCAGAGTCGCAATATCCCATCTTTTCTCTTTACAAAGAGTACAGGTGTGCCCCAAAGAGACATGCTTAGACAAATATACCCACAGTCAAGTAGTTCTTGTAGTTGGCACTTTAACTCCTTTAGTTCAGTAGAGGCCATTCGATACGGGGCTTTGAAAATTGGTTGGATATTTAGGAAGGTATCGATAGTGAACTCAATTTCTCGGTCGGATGGCATGCCAGGTAGTTCGCTCAAAAATACATCAGAGAACTCTGCCACAACGAAAGAAGACTCAAATTTTGCATAATCCAGTTGCGTGTCCCGAACCAACGCTAAGTATCCATCGCATCCATAGTGTAGCATTCGCCGAGATGACATCGTAGAAATTACCATGCAGGTCTTTGACGCGTTTGTTGTTGAACCACTCGTGTAGCATAATTCGGCCTCTCCAGGTAGACGAAAGATGATTTGTTTCTCTGCACATTCAATAGTTGCCGAACAAGCGCCACGCCAATCCATCCCCAAAATGATGTTGTAATCTCGAACATCTAGGACTAACACATCGAGCGAGAGTTTTCTTCCCCCAATACAGATGTGACCGCCCTGACATACTGAACGAACAGGTATCTTCGTGTCCGACAGGGTGCTAACACTAAGGTCTAGATATAATGGTGTCATTTCTATCATGTTTTCCAATGCAAAATTCATGGATATAAAGCTATGCGTTGCACCAGAATCAAATAGTACGCGAGCAGGTACGTTATAGAAAAGCAATATACCTGACACAATGGTGTACGATGCTAGGTCCTCTTTCCGTGTCAACGTGTACACCCGGCCTTGAGCTTGACGACGCTCTTGCTGCGGCATGACTCGTTTGGCTTGATGTGCTGAAGCAGAATCTGGATATTGAGGGCGAAGCTTGGAGGAGAGCGAACAGTTACTAAGCTGATTGGTTGGATCACCACAACAGAGGCATGACCCGATCCTTCTGCGACAGTTATCTTCAGTGTCCCCTTATTTATTACAGTAGGTACAAAGTTGCCCTGGACTTCCTTTCGGATGACCGCCATTATTTGGACTCTTTGGAGCATTGTTTCCCCCCGTGTTGCTATAACGCTTGTGATTGGATGTATGCATAGTGCAGATAGCAACTGAAGAATACTGCGGTTCAAGGGAAAGGGCATGATTGAGAACTTTTCGTATAGTCAGATATTGGGGAACGACTACGTGTGCATGGATGACAGGTCGCATGCCGCCTTTAAATCGTCTTGCACGACTCGTCGTATCAGGTATGTATGAGCTTGCAAATTTAGCGAGCCGATTGAATTCAGCGGAGTACTTCTTCACTGTCATATTGTCTTGTCTAAGCTGCACAAACTCGTTCTCCTTTTATCGACTTACGGAAGGGGGTATGAACTCCTCTACGAATGTGCCATGGAAGGTAGCACACACGATCGTCTCCACTTAATCGCCTACTAAGAGAGATCTTTGATGCACGTCCCACCAATTATGCGCGTTCAAACGGAGCTGCAATTGGGAACATGCAACACATTTTTTTCTCATGTATCTCTAGCAATTTGAAGTGATCCTCAAGCTCTGTCAGCCAATCTAGAGCCACGACCGGATCCCCAGTCCCTTTGAAAAGCGTATTGCAGACCTTCTTGAAGTCGGCAAAGTCGAAGGTAGTCACATACTTCTTCTTTGGAGTTTGAGGTATTTTAACTTCAGGCGTGGGTCGCTCCACCAGTGTCGCTGCTATCATTGCAGATTATGGAGGCTAAGGTCTGAACGATTTATTGGAGGGCATCTATCTGCTTCTGTTAGACTGTAAATCGGGTTTCTAGATTACCTTCGAACTTGCCATGTCTCGCTTCTCGGCTCGCCCATAATGAGCCTCATCCCTCTGTTGGCTTGCTTTAAGCATCTGCATCATTCGCTCAATCAGGTCAACATGGGGCATGGCTCGCTGTCTTCTGGAACTTTTTGATGTGCCAAAAATACTTTCATGGGTTTATACCTCTCCAGGTGCTAGCATTGATGCTTGCGCTTGAGTTATTTCTTCAAAAGAAAGTAACTTATATCAGGCTCATAATATATTATGGACTCACTGTATGGAACGTATCTCATTTTGGCCAAACGAGTTCAAGATTTCGCATAGGGAATAGATCGTTAAAGGAACTTTTTTGATACGAGGGTCAAAGGAACTTGAAGCTGTGCTCTGATACTGATATGTCACGCCCCAATTCTGTAGAATCGATAGTCGTCCCCCGGGCGTGATGCCATGTGTGCCTAGGTTGTGCAATGCACAAGGCCAATATATTTTTTATAACGAGCACATATTCAGAGTATGCCGATAATTGAACAAAATGTTAAAACATGAAAAAGTTCTCTTTATTGATAATGAACATCTTTATACAAACTCTTGAACGAGTCGGATAGTTCTTGCATGGGATTACAAAAGTGGACACAAAATGAGATAACCGTCCTGTACATTACATTATTTTACTAAAACTTTAAAACTATAGACACCTTCGGACGAAGCTATCGCCTTTCCACGGAGCTGCATAAGTTATGTGCACGAGCTCCTGGAACTTCAAAACGCTTCTTCGTAGGCACGATCAGGGCATGCCAATAGGTGGACTGGATTGGAAAGTCGCTTTAGCTTCTTGCAGGATCTCCTTGGTACGGGAAACCTGTTACAACGAGGGTCAGTATATCGAAATGCACTTGTGAAGGCGAGCTAATCCAACTATACCAATCAACACATAATTTATATGAAGCATGCAAGTTATTATATGATCTTTCTATTTTGCCTTAGTCCATTTTACAAGCATGCATTAGATATAAAAGTTTACTAAAATAAATGTCACCGTTCAGTGACTTTTGCCTGCCCGTCTGAACCACTTGCACAAATACTTACCCTGATCTTCCCTGATGCGAAGATATAGTTAGCTTGCACAGTTTAAATATAAGAGGGTATCACTGGCATGTTGCCATAGTGGATGAGTTATAGTCTCGGGATGGAATAACATGCAATGCATGGAGCAGGGGCATCATAGGCCATCCCGTCCGAAGCAGGCGACTATCAGGGAGTTTCGTCCGGATCGGATCGGTACCAGTGCCCCAACGACCGTCCGCAGGAACTAAGACCTTGTGCACAAGTTTTCCGTGACCAAGCGAAGTCTACTAAGTTATCAATCAAGGTAATTTAAGGCAACACGAACATGAGACAAGTAACATGCATGATCTATTTATGCATAATCTCCCTGAATAGTTTATTGCATGGCAAGGTGTGTTCTATACATAGCACAATCATAGAAGAAATATATACTCACTAACTAAAATTGAAGCATGATGAAGAACACTCTAAACAAACTAGCATGCATAAGGTAACCGTTCACAAGTATATTGACAAGCAAAAATAACTCTAAGTCTATTCATCTTTATCTTGACATCTTTTAGTTATTATGGTATCGTTTGATCGGAACAATCAAGAAGGCAAGGCTTTTAGATGTGAAGACTTGGAAGAAGGGTCAACTGAATCTAATTATAGCCACTCATAAGTTGGTGGGAGAGAGAAAAGGAAAGAGGTGCTTCAAGACTCCGCGCGCACGATGTCTACTGCACAATCACCTGCATTACCACGAACAGATGATCAATACCTCTTCTACTCTTTTCAATCTCAGAATAAAATGTATTTCAACGAACGAAAGCAATAAAATTCATCGAAACCATTCAAGAAAACGCAAATTTGAAAATTAACTCAAAAGCACGAAAGCAACAAGGCGACAACAAAAACTAGGCAAGAAAACTTGCAGCGGAGAGGTCCCTCTTGACTCTACTGCTAAGTCCATCCTTGGGACACAGTCCACTGAATATGGGAATAGATTCTGAAGAAGCAAATCTATAACGAGGAAAATATCTTGATTCAATCTATCCTGATCGAACGATACCAAAAGTATTTCTTAGTCGTGCTCCCCGAAAAAGGGGGAACGGGGCACCACATCCTAACCAACTAATAGAAAGTTTTATCCTCGAAACTTAGGAATAGAACCTACCACTATGAAACAATAAAGGAAACTTTTTTCTCATCTCAGACTCAAGCTCCCAGGTTGATTCTTCGACCAAATAATTTATCCAAAGCATGCGCACGAGCGGAACCGAACGACTTCAAAGCAGCTTCTCCTTGTAATCCAAGATCCGGACGGGATATTCAACATATGTCAAGTCCGCCTTCAAGTCCAGTTGATCAAGATCCACCATATGACTCGGGTCGTACGTGTACTTCCTAAGCTGTGAAACATGAAAGATATTGTATACTTCAGATAGTGACGGTGGCAGGGCAATCTGATATGCAACTGGGGTGACTCGCTTTAGTATTTCGAACGGGCCGACGAATCTTGGGCTTAGCTTTTCTTTTGCTCCAAATCTGGTAACTCCTCGCATGGGCGAGACTTTGAGAAATACAAGATCGCCTTCTAGGAAATCAAGAGGTCGACGGTGCGCGTCTGAGTAACTCTTTTGACGGCTCTGTGCTACCTTCAACCATTCGCGGATCAAGCGGATCTTCTGGACGATTTGTTCTACGAGATCCAGGCCAAGAATCTGTCGTTCACCAACTTCATCCCAACAAAAAGGAGATCTACACTTCTGCCCATACAATGCCTCATACGGTGCCATTTGAATGTGAATGTGAAATAAAAGATAAGAGTTGACAAGATGTCTGTTCGGAGGTAATATGGACATGACAGACTTTTTTATGAGATATCTACTAGAAATAAATGTTCAGAGGTGATATGGACATGACAGAATAACTCTGTGGGGATAATTTTTTTGTGGACTTGATACCCATGGTGTACTTGTGCAAAGTACAGATAATAGGTTCGAAGGTGAAACACTATCAGAGGTAATATAGACATGATATGTCGCATATTTGTGAGAAAAACAATACAGAGGTAAGGAGGGCATGATCGTTTTTCTTTAGCGGGTTAGCTCTACTGGGGAAATGGAAGAAATGATAGTTCAGAGGTAATATAGAAGCCTTCAACTCTCATATGTATATAACTTCTGAACCATAATTCTTTTTCTGAACTTTCTTTAATATATCTGAGAATTCTGTAAACTGCCTCCATATGCTGCTATCTGGGATCATGCATATATCTACTCATCACACTCATGGCATGAGCAATATCAGGTCTTGTATGGCATAGATATATAAGCCGACCAACTAATCTTTGATATTGCTCCTTACTCACCGGATCACCATCCTCGACACACAACCTGTGATTCTGCTCGATAAGAGTAGAAGCAACCCTGCAACCCAGCATCCTTGTCTCTGAAAGAATGTCCAGAGTCTACTTTTGCTGAGAAAGCACTATACCCTTTTGCGACCTTGAAATTTTAATTCCGAGGAAGTACTTCAACTATCCCGGATCCTTGACTTCAAATTCCTCTCCAAGTCTTTTCTTCAGCCGTAGGATCTTCTAAGTATCGTCTCCAGTAATTATAATATCATCAACATAGACTGCAAGAATAGTAATATGAGCCTTGGAGTACCTGTAAAATATAATATGATCTCCATTGTAGTGCCTATACCCTATACCACAGACTGCCAGCCTGAATCTATTAAACCATGCTCTCAGAGACTGCTTTAGCCCATACAAAGACTTCTTCAATTTGCATACCTTCCTAGTTGCTTGTGAAGTAGCAAAGCCTGGTGGAATCTCCATATACACCTCCTCCTGAAGATCCCTATGCAAAAAAGTATTCCTGACATCTAGCTGATATAGTTGCCAATTGAAGTTGGCAGCAGATGACACCAACACTCACACAGTTCTCATCTTTACTACTAGAATAAAGTTCTTGTCATAGTCGATACCCTAAGTTTGGTTGTAGACTTTAGCAACCAATATGGCCTTAGACATGTCAATCTTGCCCTCTGGAGTCTGATTAACAGTATAAAACAATTTACATCCAACAGCACGCTTCCCAGCTGATAGTGGTACTAGCTCCCATGTGTCATTCTTCTTCAAGGCCTGAAGTTTCTCTTGCATGGCACTCAACCACCTAGGATCTTGCTTAGCTACCTGCCAGTTGTTAGGTACAATCACTGAATGCAATGATGTAAGGAAGGACTTATATGCAGGTGGAATGGATGCATATGAAACGTAATATGCAATATCAGTATCCAACTGCCAAACTTAGCTGAAGGTTTTCTAACATTGACTCAAGAAGTTCTACGAAGCAAGAAATGAGTATTAGAAGTATTAGAGGTGAAATTGTTACCAGGTGACTCAGGTGTAAAGGTTGAAGAAGGAACTAGAGAAGAGGGGTTTGGGACTTTAGCATTTATGGGTACTGACATAGGCACAGGAGACGGCTCATGTTGCTTATGCTGCTTCTGTTGCTCATGTGGCTCTATTTCCCTATATACTATTAGCTCCCCTGACTGTCGGCTCTCTCCTGAGACAACGTCATTCCTCAGTGACTCAAAAGGACATACTCTTAGCTCCCCCTGACTGTCAGTTCCTCCTGACTGTCGGCTCCCTACCGAGACATCCTCGGTGACTCAAAAGGACATAGAATCATACCAACCATGATGCCACTCTTATTCTCCCCCTCTCTCTACTAGCATCAGTAGAGTTATCCTCGAAGAAGGAACTCAACTCTGTCTTCTCCCCATAAAATGGTTCAAACTCCCGGAAGGTCGCGTCCATACTAGCAAACAACCTTCTTTCAGTGGGATACCAACACTTGTATCGTTTCTAACTTGATGAGTAGCCTACAAAGATATATTTAACTTCTTATGGATCCAGCTTACTCACCATCAATCTGTGATCTCTCACAAAATATGTGCATCCAAACACTCTAGGTGGAAGAATAAAAATATTAGTGTCCAAGAGCATCTCACATGGTATCTTCATTCCAAATACTCTTGATCGTATCTTGTTGATTAGATAAGTTATTGTCATAACAGCCTCACTCCACAAGAACTTAGGCATATTCATCGTCAGCATCAATAAACGTGCCACTTCCAGTAGATGCATATTCTTGTGTTCAGCCACCCCATTCTGAGCAGAAGTATTTGGGCAAGTGGTTTGATGAATAATTTTTTGACTAGAGATGAAATTAGCAAACTCCTTATTGTTGTACTCGGTCCCATTATCTGTTTGAAGAATCTTTACATGTACTCCAAACTGAGTCTTCACATACACCGAGAAGTCTTGAAAATATTTGTACACCTTAGATTTATGCTTCATCATGTAGATCCAGGTCATACGTGAGTAGCAATCAATGAATGTAATAAACCATTTGAATCCACTAATAGAAGTAGTAGGACACGGTCCCCAAAAATCAGAATGAACAAGTATAAATGGCTCAAAACTTCAAAAACCAACTATTTTATAAGTAGAACGTGTATGCTTTCCAAGTTCACAATATTACAAAATAACCTTTTTGTCTAATTTATTCATTATCTTAGGTTCTAACTTATTCAAACTATCAAAATATAAATACCCCAATCTGCAGTGTTGAAGCATTGCTTCTGCCTCTAGCCCTCCACTAACAGTAGCAGCGAGCATTGCAGCCTCCATGTCCAGGTACAAAAGTCCATCATTTCTGATGCCAGTCCCAAGACTCTTTTTCGTGTCCTTATCCTGAAAAAAATATATATCCCGATTAAAAAGAACAGTATAAATCAATTGATCAATGAGGGAACTAACAGAAAGTAAGTTGACCGAAAATGAAGGAACATGCAATACAGATGTCAGGGTAACAAATGAAGTACAATGGACCGAGCCAGTATTCCTGATGGGTTGGGATGTCCCATCAGCAGTATGAAATGTCTCGTAATGCATATGTTTCCTCGAATAATATACTACAAACTCACTAGATGCATATGTGATATGCCTAGATGCACATGAGTCTATGATCCAACCAACTTGAGATTTAGTAGATGCAAGTGCCTGAAACGGGATACCTTTGCCCATATGAGCGTAACCAGTAAGGTTACCAAGGTAGGTAGTGACATCCAGATCCTGAGTGGCATGTTCCTTATCCTTAGAATTCTCAACTTGAAGCTTGAACTGACGTAGTTCCTCCAGCTCTGTCATCTCAGCTCCAGTCTGGGACTCCTCTTCCACAACTAGGTGAGCAACTCCTCGGCCTCCATGTTTCCTCTCCTTGACCTACATGTCCACCTCTCTGTCTTTTGCCTCCTCGACCACAACCAAAATTTGGGGGTTGTGGGTAGTTATAGCTGAGGTGTCCTTTCTTTTCGCAATTGTAAATGTGGAGAAAGAGGTTCAGAATTTTGGCTCTGATACCATGTATAAAAAATAATGGATGATTTATTATTCATGGGGGAGTATATATAGGAGGAGGCTAGCCTCCTCCTTATTTTCTATCCGATGTGGGACTAAATAAGTCCTCATAACTCAACACTATCATTCGACTAGAGTATAAAAAAAATGAAAGGAGCACCTATCAAATCTGAATTCTAAATTCATATTAGAAATATAAAACTAGCTAAAGCTAAACTCATCTCTAGTATGGATTGTATTTATGTGAGCTTTATCTTAGTTGCTCAAACGATCATTTTCGTAACTTTCGTTGGGCTATCATTTTGGCAACGCCTATTTAAGCCCCGGAATAAGTAGTCATGTATAAGAAAACGTCCATCCAAAATTGATACCGTTTGGCTTGTATCTTCCTTAGACACCAAAATGAGTCCACCCACAATGAAACATAACTAAAATCCCAACTCGCTAGTCCTATGATTGTGAGGATTAATGTTTGTCATTGAACTTGCCACATTTTTTCCTAAATTAACTCATAGACCACCTCTCTTGAGTCCAAGCCAAATGTTAGGATTACAACCTCTAACGACTAAGTCATTTGCATATGTGCATCTAGGGTTTTCTTACGTCCAGCTCCCGAAATACAACGAGTTGAGTACGTAACGACATCCTAGGCTACGTGACCTACAAATACACCAGTACTCGCAACTCATAATTGTTGCCTGAAATATTCTAGGATATAGATATCAGATAAGCCAAGTAATAATACTTAACGCTATTATATCATCCACAAGCTTAATTATGATAAGGACTTCTATTAAGTGAAAGGATTACATAAGTCTTATAAAAACTAGCATCATATAGATTATATTACTAAGACATAAGTTTAGTGACAAAAGTAATCTAAGATAAAACCATTATACATCAAGATTATACATAAGTAATATATGTTATACATATCATAGTTACCGACCCGGTGCCTTCCCCTAGATATTGTGGCATATCCACTTATTCCGGAGCATAGTATATGTTATACATATCATAGTTACCGGCCTAGTGTCTGCCCTATATGAGCACTGGGACTATTATACTATGTCTCATAATTACCAACTCGCTGACCAGGGACGGACGTATGAATTTAAAAGGGGGGGGGGTCAACCTCAAATGTAAAAAAAATTCAAAATTTTGGTAAGTAAATTTAGTTATATCAAAATTTTGTTTTTCCTCCACCATGGCTTCTCTCTATATCAAATTATCAAAAAATAAAAAATATGTAGGAAAAAGTAAACCTGATGTAAATATGTATATAAAAGTTGAAAATTACAAATTTTAGAGGGGATTAAATATAAAATTGATGAAGAAAATTTAAAAAGAACATAAATATCTAACTCATAAGCAAAAATTCAGTGGGGGCAACTACCCGCTCTCGCCCCCATGTAGGTCTGCCATTGTCGGTGACTGCCTTATGAGGGATATCGTGGACTGTTACTGATCATTATTATTACATACGACTTGGCCAGCTCTGCTTAGGCAGTGAATGATTGACAACCCTGCCCCGATGATGCGCTCCTAGCTCGCGGTCTTCTCTCTGGCATGGATAGCTTTATTCTCACTCAGCGAGTGCTCACCTTTCGGGGACAGATGGGCTGGGTCATTTAGTCTAAGCGAGCAATTGGGCGGTTTTTACTTCCTTTTTTCTCGGGATCTTTCTCCGGTTAGCAAGAAATGGAATCAAAAGGAATGAATCCCTCACTCGCTATCTACTTCTCGAGTCATGTAAGTCTACTAACGGGAACTATCCTGTCAAAAGTCCAGTTCCTTCGCAAACGAAGTTCAGAATTGTAGCCTTGAACCTTTCTGTTTAGTTCAACACTTTCTTCTGACCTCATGTGATAAGACAGGCAAGGAGTCGACAAATCGAATGCATCGATCTTAGTGGGTTAAGGGTTAGGCTTAATCGAGCTAGTTACCTCGGTCAAGCATCAGTCACAGGATCAGACTCAACCTTTCATGCTTGACTTAAAAGGGAAGTGACTTGGACAAAAAGAAATGAAGTGACTTAGACAGGGAGAAAGATCCCGAGAAAAAAAAGGAAGTAGGCTTCGATTCAATCTGGGATCGAACTCCAGTGGCGTGGCTCATTCTTTCCACTTGTAGCTTGATGGTGCAGCTGCGGGACCTGAAGTCTTGGAAAAGGCAGAGAAAAGTAGCAGACTTATTATGGAGAAGCTTCTGAATAGAAATGACTTCCTTTCTCTCGTATCCTGGTAGCTAACCACAAAAGAAAGGACGGACTGGAAGGGGAAGCCAACTAACTGCACTTTTGAAACTTCCTAAAAGAAACTGTTCTGATCGTCGAGAGAAGACTTTTTAAGGGGTATTTTTTTATAAGCCTTTGTTTAAGCCTTATTTTGAGGTCCCCCAGATAAAGTCCATGTGGCCTTGTGATTAGGCAAAGAGATTACTTCGTGCACCAAACCCAGGGTTTAGGCTCTATCTTCTAGATATGCAACCTCCCAGATCTAGTGGAGGGGGAAACGGCTTAACAGCGCATCTGTAATTAGCTTTTTAATTGACACTAACTCTTTATCTAGTAGTTGTATGATATATGTTTATCATAAAGAGATTCGTTGTTCCTGACCCCGCTTCACCTTAATTGTTATTTGAACAAAAATATCGGAATCCCCAAAAAGCCTATATGTGCCCCATTTATTGCATTTCTTGGCAGATTGAATCGGCTATAGATGGGAGTCTGGTCAAAAGAAGGAAGCTTGCTTCAAGCCAGTGGTCCTTCAGGTGAAATATATGATCGTTATGGCTTGTTAAGTTTCGGTGATTTAAATCAATGGTTGTTTCAGTTTTTGATTCAGTTGAACTGTCTGGTCAAGCTCTTCAACTGCTTCGAGCGCATTTCGTAAAGGCGTAACTAACAGGTTCTGTTCTATTTGCCCATCTGAGTCATCCCGTACTCCAGTTGTAGAGTTAAATATCGTAGTTCTCGAACGAGCAATCGAAAAGATTCTGGAGCATCCTCGCGCGGTCCTGAGCACAAAGAGTGTGGCTGTGTTCTAGATCGTGTCAATATGAAAAATATGAATCTGAGTTTGAAGAAGGGGAACGAGCCCTAGACCCACAACAGATAGAGGAGGATTTATTTAATCGCATAGTTCACCGTTGTTGATTTACCTGGATGCATAGTGTCAAAAAGAATGGCAAGGGCCCGTGCTGCATTCAGAAACTCTATCCCGAGAATGATCTGGAACTCGTGAGGAGAGATCGAGAGGTTGAATAGGTGAAATCAGACTCCCTCAGGCAGATTTCGTCCAAACATAGGCACGGTATTCTCAAAAGATTGAGAGCTCCCTATTCAGGTTATTGCGTGAGACACAATCCACTAATTTGATCCATTTCAGATATCCTACTATAACTATATCATAATTTTATCTACTAGTATTTTATTTAAATCGTTTGTCTGGAATCCCTCAACGAACCATCTTTATATTGCATCTTAACTGGGATAACCCATATACTAATATAGCAAGTCGTAGGAACTGATTGATCTTCATATTAAATCACTTGTGATTATATTATATTATATTATATTATATTATATTGCTTGTCGGTAGTCATGGAACGTACGTTATCTCAACATAGTAGTTCACCATTTGTGCTTATTTGGTGTATGGGTAGATTACTGTCTCAATGATGGACTACGGATCTAGGCTACGACTCAGGTTCTTATATATTATTTTATTAATTGGTTTTTTTATGAATTATTCACTCTGTTTTCTTGTGGTCTGTTATTAGGGGTTGACCCATCTAGTTTTGTTTGGCCAAATATAGTAGATCCCGAGGATCTTGTCATGTCCCGCATCCGCATGGTCAGACACGAGTTGTGAACGTTCATCCTACGTCGCAGTGTCGGCGGTAGTCAGTCGTTCTAAACCTCAATATTCTCCAAATGATCTCAATATCGATATGATCAATCACATAACTACGAAAAGTAAAGAAGGAACGAATCCCACACACGCATATGATCACCATATCCATTAGTGTAGTTTTGGTACAATGTACAAATCATTATATCTCCGGAGACAAATCCGGTAAAGTAACCATCATCATATATATGGCGCATACATCAATATAGTCCATCCTAATCTTCTAAGCTCTCTAATCTCGTCATTCGATCCAGTGTCATCTCCATGTCGTAGTCTAATCTCGTCATACAAATGTTGCACGATACAAAATAAAGCAGTAAGGTAAATGCAGTAAATGAACCAGAAATGAGATACCGAATAATGTAATGAGATGCAACCTACAACACGAGAAACAACTGACGATTAATTCTACAAAACTACACTAATGGATGTCGTAATGAGATGCAAAATAGGTCAATATCATATACCGTTAGAAGTTCTCGAGTCTACTAATCTGACGACTAATTCTACAAAAATTCAGAAGTAACCATTTACAAATAACAAAAGAGAATGGACATATTTAGAGATCGCAAGCAACATTTGCATAAATAAATAAAAGAGATTATTTGGGGTGGCAAGTAGCACATGTCTGGTATCGTGAGGTACGACTATCGAACCACGACCTCAATTTGTTCCCCGAACACGAATGGAAGTCTACGAAAGAAAGCTCTTCTTCTTCTCTTCCTCCTTTTCTTGACTTGGTCGGTAGGGAATGGGAAGGATGGCAAGGAAGAAAAAAAACGGAAAGAGAAAAAGGAGCGAATGGTTTTATTCAAGCAAGACACAAGGTGAGTTGTCATAGTTGTCAGCATCGGTAAAGAGGGATAAAATGGTAAATGACTATGATTAGATTTATACTACTATTCAAGTTTTTCTTTTTGATATCCTAAACTTCAATATTCCACAACAACCCCCTTCATATCCCCGGAAGGGATGGAAGGATAATTTGGTTAAAATATTATTATTAATTTTTGTTAAAACAAAAAAATAACCCCAATCGATGGAGGGTATAAACTTGCAAATATTTAATAGTTGAAGGTAGTGATTGATATGATATTAAAGTTTTGAATATCAAATTTAAAATTCATGAATAGTTGAGGGTATCAAGTTAAAATTAAGCCTATAATATGAAAATTTCAGGCTTCAATGTAAAAAATTTATTTCTAATCTCTCCTTACCTATCTATACTAATTAATATTGTCCATTAAATTAAATGGGACATCTAGGTAATTACTTATAGAAAAAAATTAAACTTGTTCTTCTGTCTCATTCATAACCTCAATTAATAATGTTTTATACTCCAAAATGGTATTTACATCTAACACTCTCTCATAAATTACTATAAAGTGGATGGAGAAAATGCATTTCTATTTAATGTTTGCACGTAGAGTAGCTAAATTGCTAAAAAAATGTTTGCATGTATACTTATTTGTATTAATTAGGAAATGAACTTGAGACAAAAGAATGAATAATAAATAATATAAAATCAAGAAATTAAATAACTAAATCAAAATATAATAAAGTAATTAAAAACTAAAATAATATGGTTGGTCTGAGCATTCAAATTCATGACTTGGCTACCAAATTCATGATACAGCTCTCCAAAATGCTACATAACAACAATCAAGGAAATAGTTAATTCAGCTAGGTACCATTCATTGACAAATAAAATTATAATTGTTCTGTAAAATTGAAACAATGCATACCGAAGTTAAAAACCAGTTTCAGCTAGAAGAATCCGAAATGTTACAGAATGACCAATTGGGCTACATTTTACTTTTCAAACTATCTTGGGAGTGGAATTTGATTGCAGCCTGTAAAATCCTAAAATAAAAAACCGATTAGCTTAACAGATGGTTAACTAATTCACCAATGATTTGGTTTCAACATACATTGCTAACATTTTGAACATCAACTGGTGGTTTCAAAGTTTCTTCAATTCCCCTCAGAACCAATGGTTTATATTCATTCTCAACAATTTTACAACCAGTAACCAAAACAATTGATAATAGACAACAAATAAAGACCAGGTAAAAATGTTCTTGAAAAGAATATTAGGTAATATATTTGACAAATAAAGATAAGCAACTGTGAAGTCCCATGTTCCCTAAGGGTCCAATACCAATAAATTCCTGAGTATTCCAATAAAATTCATAATTTCCCAGTATCAGAATTCAAAACCAATATCCTTGATGATAGTATGCACATAAAGCATGAACATTGGCATTACGTATCAAATCACCATTAACATTTTCCTAAAAAGAAAAGAGGAAAACCAAATTTCAAAGATGAAACAAACTACATGTAGAATTCAGAAACCACCCAGGTTGGGCTACAATGAACCTAGAAAAGTAAGTTGAGAGCTGATGAACTTGTAGATGCACATTTCAAATGCTTGGGATATATTACCAAGCAGCTGAATAAATAAAACACAAATCTGGAAGTAATAACATTCTAACTTTACTACATCAACAATACATAATGTGGCTTAGCCTTCTGCGGATGAGTAACACTGGTTCCCCAGTCAATGCTCCTAATGTCTTTTACTGTGTCCGATTTCTGTCTTGAAGAGAGACTTTCTCGACACATTTGTAATATTATGCTTACCTCGCGTCAATAAGTAACTTGTTGTCCTCTATTTATTCGTCATTATCCTACAAGAAAGAGTGGCAATACTAGAAAAACATGAGTGAAATTGCATTCACAAGGTGATCAAAGAATCCAATTTCAGATGATTCAGACGCGTAGCAGACTTATACATTAAAGGAATAGAGCGAAAACATTATAATTGAAAGAGGTTGCTAGGACTAAGAAAACAAATCCCAAATCTTCCTATAAATAAGAGGATTCATAGCCAATCCGAACAATTTGGGGATAAGGCTTTGTTGTTGAACTGGCAAGAAAATGTCTCCTTAATACGATGTCCACACACTACAAATCAATGAGTCATATTTACCATACAGTTAAAAGTGAAGGTAGCTAATTCAGTTTTACCCACACTTTCATTACTTGATAGCATTTCTTCTAACTGATACAATGTATATAGGAGGAATTATGCGACAGAACACCTTTGTATGGGCGATTATCCTCCCCTGGACTTGTTCTATATCAAATAAAGAGCTCATTGGAATCAAACCTAGAGAAGCCTTAAAACATTCATGACCATTGTCAAAAATAGAAAGAGGAAGGGGTCCCAGAAACAAAACTTATTGCCCGAAAGTTGTCCAATATTGGAATCTCTGATCAACTTGCAAGCAACAATTGTTACTGTTGTTAACAATTTCAGAACTGAATAAAATCACCAAAACCTAATAAAGATATCTTCACAGATGCTTAGTTTAGTTCTGACCTCTCTTGTTTCCCATTACTCCACAACTCTCCCAACATCATGTTTAAATGTAATCCATCGGAAGTTCCTGCTGGTTTGGATTGACAGTTCTTTGACTCGTCATTACTAATAGGTAGAGGCCTCATTTCCTAATTCGGCATTCTGTACATCGATAGGTCAGATTAATAATACTCTGGATATGATAGACTAAGTAACAAACAAACAAAATGTCCCCAGCATAAAAATCCCAGACCATGAAATTTCTAGTGGTTCTCACAACAACATTCAAAGTCTTAAAGTCAAAAGAAGAAACTAATAACACTCGACTCAAATATGTAATAAGGTTCCAAGTAAAAACAACCAAGCCTTTATCCAAATAATCCCTTCTACAGTCAATTGCAACATATTTAGATGTAGCACATGTGAACTCCCTAGAAAGAAATTATTTAGCTAATAATCTTGCCAACTTCCCTCTAAAGCTTATACAGTATGTTTATGGGTCATGCTTTAAAGTTTGTTGCAATAACTAGTACTATAGCAGTTTTGGAAGCTGGGGACAAATTAGTGCGTCTATAGATGCAAACAGGGGACTAATGATTGACTGCCAACAGCTCTCAGGTTCATGTTATACAAAGAAAATACCTATATTAGTTGAGTAGGCAGAAACGAGGCCACAAAAAAAAAAAACCAGAGAGATGAGTTAATACATACAAGTCTGCAACAGTCACAACTGCTAACAACATCCTTCAATAACGAAAATCCAGGTATTTGTGAAACAGCTATTTCAAAAATGCACAGCCTGTGAACTACCACCCCGTTATTCATTTCAATCGCTCTTTCTACAAGGTTTCCCGCAGTAGCAGTTCTTCAAAATAAGGGGAATCCCGCAACGAAAAGGAAATGAAATTGAAGTCGTCCCACCATCGAATATGATCATGATCTACATCTTGACATATTTGTCAACATAACCCTGCAGACAACATCGGAAGTTATTTACTCATAGCGCATAAAAGTAAAACTGTTGCAGAAAGAGTCTTGCTCACAATGTAAAAGGAAATTAACAGTTGATGAATTTACAGTGAACATTGTAATACAACCCTGGGCATTGAAGAGGATTATAAGAAAAAAGAGTAGCATATTCATTTTTCTTTTAAATGGATACAATCAGCTATCCATTATAAAACCAAAATAACCACCCCTCTCCCCCCCCCCCCCCCCCCCCCCCCCCCCCCCCCACCCCATTCCCTATCAAAAGCATTCTCCGAGAGATCTACGAACTCAACCGAAAGATGCATTTGGGTATGGGAATAATAGTACAGAACTCGTACAATTCTCTATGTTACTATCAGAGGGGGGGGGGGGGGGGGGGGGGGGGGGGGGTGTTGAAAGACATTATCTTGGTTTTACAAACTGTCCTATGATTGTATGTAGTAAAAGGAAAATTTTAATGATTAGTTGCACAATAAAGAGTACTAGTTCAGAACTTAGAAGCCAAAAGCGGGGGATCGCTTAGAAGAGTGTCAAGTTGGGAGCATGTTAGGAACGTGCGCTGATAAATTTTTAATGTTTATTATTTATTGTTATCAAAATGTATATATATCTTAATATTTATTAGAATTAATAAAGTTCACTTCAAAGTTACACATAGATCATTCACATGGTGATTTTTATGATATTAAGGTAAGTAATCCTTAGTTTCTTGTTACTTTGATGAACGTTTATTATAAATTCTCAAGTTCCCAAAAAAATTGTCTTCTTTTAAAATTCTAGTCATGTTATGAGAAGCGCTCATGTTGCTGGGGAAACGAGCTTCCAAGTCGCTCCTAAGTAAGAACTGTTGAATCGTTGCTCTTGCTGAAATTCATTGGCCTCCTAGGAGATTCTGTCTTCCAAGGTTCAGAAAGTGAAAGTTTTGTACCTTTTATGCATTAATAATGCAATGGATAACAATGTAAGAGACAAGTAAAAAGGCACATACCATCACCAGCTTCGTTAATTTCCTTTGTGATGACTCAACATACTGATTTATCTTTGCTTGAGATTTAGGGATCTGATGGGTTGACATTGCTCCAGATACCTTGTCCACTGTTTTCTTAACAATAGTCTTAAAAGCTTCTTTGCTCATGATCCCTTGACGCCATGATGGCTTAAGAACTTCCTTCACAAAATCTGCAAGGGCAATCTTAAAAAGCCTCATTGACCTTGAATCCTTACTCTTTTTGCTCTTTCCAGGTGATTGAACTTGATCAATCTCAATCTCGCCTGCAGCATCATTTAACAAGTCAATCGGAAGGGGTGGGGCTCCAATCTTTCTCATCTACTGGCTGAGGGCTAGCATTTTCAACAGCACCCACTTCTGCATCTGCTGCCGCCTCCCCAAACTCATCAACTTCGGCCTTATGTTCAGCACTTGTTCCCCACTTCTGTTCAACACCATCATCAGCCTTACTCAAACTACTGAAGTTTGTTAGACTGACTGCTTCGATAACAACAGGTTTTGGTTCTTTAGCACGGTCTAATTTCTTGGACGTATTGGGGGATGGTTCTATGCTGTCAAATAACGGATCATACGGGTCACCCACTATAGCCTCCCTAACTGCCTGCTTCTGTGGCTCCTGCAAATAAATGCCAGGTTTAGACAAAACCTGCTCCCCAGATCCAGCAAAATTGGGAGGTGAATCTGTTAATCTTGGCCTTGGGCCAGCCACTGATGCATGGCCTGAAATGAGGGAAGAGTCATATCTACTGAAGTCTGTATCATTCTCTCTTCCCGAACTACTGGAACCAAACTTCAAGTTCGTAGGTGCCCGATCAAAAGTAGAAGCAAATGGGTTGTAGTGAGATGAGATAGGCATTCTTGGCAACCCAATATCAGATGATTGAGGTGGCTTCTCCAGGAAGCTTGCGGGGTATCTTTGGGAAGAGAGATCAACCAAACCACTTGGACCCGAATTCAAATTAAAGCTACTGTTGGCAGGGTGCTGCAGGCCATATGGTTGTGGATGATGAGAATAAGGCAAATCCCTCGCAGTGGTAGAAAATCCATCTCTTGAAAAAGGCCTGGAATTCATCATATCACCTGGGAAAGAGTGCAATCTGTTTGGAAGAGATTCCCCAATTAAAGGTACAGAGTGAGGGTGCCTTGCATCACCCTGGGTACCAAACCCTTGCCCAGGTAAAGGGATACGAGCTTCTTCACGAAGAAAAGGCTGATTCCTCAAGTGATAGTCCCTCTGCAACTCCGACACACCTTCAGGCATCCGAGTATGTGTGAGCCGGTCTTCTCTAGCAAAGGGGGGTTCTTGATGGCTTCCCATAGGCAATGACCTTCTAAACTCATCCCTGTGGAAAGAATGCGGATGAGCTGCCTCCATAGAGTGAAAAGGTTGCTGATGGAAGTTACCTCCTAAAGGACGACCTGTCTCTCCTGGTGGATAGAACCTCATGCTAGGATCCAAATCATGCCCAAGTGGCATGGAATTCGGTGGAGGCTGCTGAGGGGGGAAATCTGTGTTGGTAATTGAAGGCCTGATGGGTAATGCATTTGAATGTGGTGGTGGTGGTGGTGGTAGGGGAAGGACACTGGACCAGCCAGGCATTGGGTGTCGATGGGCAGGGAAAATGCTCATAGGTGGAGGCTGAGACTGATAGCTTGTTGATGGTGGCATAGAATGTTGCAAGTCAAACTGTGCATTCGGATTACCAGGAGGAAAGTGAGGTTGAAGATGCAGAGGTCCAGGTGGTCCAGGTGGTAATTTTTGAGATGCCTGATAGTTGACATCAGAACCTGAGAAGCTGGATGGCAGAAACTCCTTAGGTTGAGAAGACTGATTCATGGTCTGGTTCGAAGGAACAGAATTAGAATCTGAACATGCCATTGAACTTTGTTCTGTAGATGGCTTGGTTCCTGGAGCAGAACTAATATAAGAACCAGTTTGGGGGTGCTGATTAAGGATATCTGAGGGCTGAATCGTCTGAGAAGCATGTGATAAAGATTTTTCTCCACGAGAATATTCAGTGACATTTTGCAGTTCTGAGGAAGTGGTGGGTGGAGATTTTTTATAAGCTTCAGTGGTACCGGCAGGTGAATGTTGAGACTGCATACTCTCATTTAGAAGAGGCTGGGGCGATACAAATTGAGGTTCACTTTTGCTTTCCTCAGCAGAAGAGATTGACGCTTCTGAAACTTTCTCAACTTGCAGTGGCTCCTCCATATATGTGACTACTTCTTGAGAAACGTTACCAGTAACTACTTTGTCATCAATCTTTACAGTAACTACATCTTCTTGTACGGAATTGCAGGAATTTTTCTCCCCCAACTCTCCAGAATTGTGAGATCTGGAAGCAGAATCAGACTGCTCCCCACCTCCTTGCATCTCTATGCTCTTTACTTCCTCTTGAGGAGCATTAGTACATTTCTCCACATCCATTGCCACTGATGCAGTTCTATTGGATTCAGAAAATGCAGCAGCATCATGAACATTATATTTCCCAGAATCTCGTGGGAAGTCCTTATACTGTTGTTGCTTGCTCATATGTCGTGTGAAATCACAATGAAGAAATCTACAAGACGCACCACGAAAGCACCTGCCTTTGTTAAAGTTGAAACATTCTGGAGGTTGATCCCTGTCCCGTTTAGCAAACACATTGGTCCGCCTTGAACCTGGAGGAGACTTGCTCCTGTTCCTCTGAGGTGACCAGCTGGAAAATGTAACATACAAAGATTAACATAACAGTACAAAAGCACAGTTAACATATGAGGTAAAAATGAACAAACAAACAAAATTAGAAGTACAGAGAAAACTATGCCAAAAGATTCACATATAAGATGGGGAAAAGTGATGTTGATAACCTCTGTGATCTGCTTCGTTTCTCTCTCCTAGGACTGCGGCTTCTACGTCTCCATCTACTTTCTTGAGGTGACCTACTCCTGCCCCTCTTAACACGCCTCTCATTAGAATGAATCTCATCAGAGTCGCTATCACTCGCACCTTTCCTTACCAATCGCCCAAACTCATCCACATCAACTTCAGCAGAATCCTGTTTTCCAAAATGACGGCCCTCTTGTGGAAGAATATCACCAGCACATGCTTCAATTTTCAAATCAGTAGGACTATGACAAATAGCACTTGGTGCTGTATCTTTCTGAGGAGAATTTCCAAAAGATTTACCTCCGCTTAACATCTTTAAAGAAGACGTTTGGTTTAAATCAGTTGGAAGATTGGAACTATCTTCCTCGGCAAAAACATTCTCAGGTTTGAAACTTAAAGATGGTTCAGATCTCTTCTCTTGATTCAAGAGTGAGACACCTGCTGCAGCTGTAACAGTAGCATTTTTTTCAATACTCCCCTTTTTGTCATCTTCTTCACTGTCATCCGAAGCATAACCTTGAATCAGTCGAAATGGGCTTCCATCTTTAACATACACCTTTGGTGCTTCCTCAGTTCTGCCACCTGCAAGAGTGTGCGCAACTTTGACCAGAGTCGATTCTCCAGATGGAATCCAGATGGATCCTTGGGCATTTTTCTCTGCTTCATACTCAGTGGCTTCAGATGAGGCCCTGACTGGACTAACATCTTCAATGTAATGTGAATCCTTTTCTTCTGAAAAATATTATTATGCTCAGATGTTCAAAGGTTGATTCAGAAACCAAATGAGAGAAACTAAGTCACATGTCACAAAGATGAAGTATGATAAAGAAATGTTCTTAGAAGCTAAAAGTATAATGCCAAGCACATGTGCAACTAAACAATCAGCTTATAGAAGTGAATGAAGGCAATTTGCTGACAAGATAAGAAATTCAACATTCAAGATTAGATTAAAGATCATTACTTTTTGGAAAAAAGGAAGCCACAAGCCTTGAAGTAATAAATATTGATAGTTTCTAATCGAGTAGAAAATAACAATTGTTCAAACATGGCGTGGATGAGTAGCAGTGTAATGAGTCTCCAAAAGGGAACATGCTGTAATCTACCGATTGTGGAGGAGACAAATGAAACACTAAGTTAATATTCGAGAGATTCATATTTTATTGTCGATAATGGATTTCTATATCTTTCATGTAAAAGTTCGCATCACTGCTTTAGAGTACGTACTAATAAATATAAATCAACATGGTGAAATATTATAGAATGACTTGGACAGCTAGACGAACCAACTAAGAACATCCTTCAGTTATATAAAACAATTTCAATAAACTCCACATTTCACTAATGACATCAAAAGAATAATAAGATCCTTTTTTCTATCATTTAATAAAGTTTAGTCGCACCTATAATTCATATAGCATCTAACAAATATGACAAGAATCCACCACAGGGAAATGATTCCCAACTAAATAACGCAAACACTTTGAATGAACTACGAAACTAACTGACGTTGAACATGGTGTGTTCAAAACATGAGCACTATTCAGGAACAGCTAATATCAAAGTGAAAGGACAGAAGTAAACAGCAAATAAAAAGCATCCAAACACGTCCAGAACATTTCCCACCATGGATATTTGAATATCAGTGCCAATTAGGTTTAATCAATTTTTCACTTCAGAAAACCTGTGAAACTTGACATCATAGCTTGAACTCCTATAAGTTTGTGAACTTGACATCACTACAATTAAATGTGTATTTAAATGCCCTTCTATGTGACTTGCTTCATTATAGTAGGATTTTTCCATCAGAATTCCATAATTACATACTGCCCCGCAGCTAGAAGAATTTGCCCTCTGCCAGAAGAGGTCACACCACAGCTGGAGGACGTTGTCGCTACTGGAGAAGATTGTTGCCACTGGAAGACTTCGAGAGAGAGAGAACAGAAGAGAGGAGAGATTTGGGTTGGAGCTTCGGGTATCAAATTGAGAATTTAGTAATGTGGATTTGAACCTTTTTACTCACCCCAACCCAAATAATGAAATGATCCACCCTCCTAACTCGCATGCGGACCTAGGCACGCAAAGGCAGCCTGCCTAGCTTTAGGGCAGGACAGAAATGTCCATCCAGGCCTTAGGATACATGGGTCAGGGCCAACTAGGCCAAACTTTTGGAACACTATTTTACAAATTTCGATAGGAGCGGCACTAGTCCTATAGTTCGGCTGCAGACACCTCCAATAATCAATTTTAGAAAGACACCTAAACGTTCAGTGAGACAACAAATACAGGAGTAATTATCTTCTAATACCATCCAGAGATCATAAAAGGTCATATCAGTTAAACATCCTAAGCTATCCTTAAATCTGAAATCAACAGGATTGATAAGGCCAACATTGAAGCCAAATTTGAGGCATAAATACAATCATGAATATTACACACACCGCGACACCCAAAAATTGTGATAAAGGCTTTATTGTTGTTGTTGCTTGTTGTTGTCACGCACAGTATTTTTCGTCCCACCGAGATTGCTCTACATAACTCTCACCGGATAAGGGTTTAGCTGGAAGCTTCTAGAATCCTCCAAAATATGGTGGAGACTTCTTGAAGCCTCATCATGAAGTTTTCTTAACTTTCTAGAAGTTCTAGAATCTTCCTTATAAATATCTAGGACCTAGAAGTTTCTTGTAAAGGACAATAATCTTCTTGTAAGGCCTTTGAGGTTCTATAAATAAGTAGGAGTCATTTGTTCCTCACCATCGAATCTTGTAAACTTCTTTCAATATAGTGAAGTATTTCAAGTTCCACTCGTGCTCTACTCTCTTCTCTTCTTAGCAATATAGCTAAATTCATTCAGGGAAGGCTTGCACGGGTCTTCGAGGAGGAAACTCAAGCATCGCACGGGTCGAAGTGTAGAAAAAAAATACTAAGTCCGTGACAAGTGACATCAGAGGCAAGTTGATCGTCACCATGTCGACATAGCGTCCTGCATTGCCCAAGGAGAAGGGCAAGAAAACAGAAGGAAAAAAAGCAAGGAGTCAGCATTTGAATGAGTCCTTGACGAGTTGGTGTCCCACTTGGTGTAAATGACGTGACGATGCAAGTGGAGCAAAACCAAAAGGCTTACGAGGAGTTTTTTCATGGATTGGAAGTGATGTTGCTAATGACATGACGATGTTCTAAGAGCAACTTCGCGAGATTTAGGCCGAGTTCGAGGAGGAACACAAGGCGGCTCACGAGGAGCGTCATGTTGCTCAAGAGGAGATTGTTGAACTACGCAAGGAACTCAAGACCAAGACCGTGATTCTTTATAAGGCTATTGCCAACGGTAGGTCTTCGAGTAGCGAGGTGACACCAAAAGTGAAGTACCCCGAGCCAAAATCCTTCAACGGTGTCCGTGATGCGAAGGTGGTGGATAACTTCCTATTAAACATTGAGCGGTACCTTAAGGCGATTAGAATCGAGGATGAAGCCGATAAGGTAAATACTATCTCTCTTTACGTTACTAATAATTAGTGTTCTAAATGACGACCGCTTCGGCCGCCTAGGCGGTAGGCAGTCGCTCTCTGCACCGCTTTTGCCGTTGGCAATGGAGTAGACGGCCAACGGAGGTGAGTACGTAGCACGCGGTGTACTCTAATTTAAATTTTGTAGTAGAATGAGTTAGACGGCGGTGTAGGCGAAAGCCTAGGCGGAGCAATACCTGACTAGATGTTTTGGCAAAATAGTTTTGCAAGCATTATTGACCTATGAGTTACTTTTACATGACTTAAACTTCATAAATATTTGTTCTACAACTTAGCTATGCATAAAAAAAATTGCATATTATACAAAAACAGTGGTAAAATAGAAAAATAATACCCAAAATGTATCAAACGCCTAGGCGACACCTAGGTGTCCTAGGCGGTAGGCGGATGATGTAATACATGTCTTGATTAACTCTAATTTGTCTCTACGTTGTGCAGGTTATAGAAATCAGCAGAATGAAAGAGAATCAATGACAAGTTAAAAAGAACGACTAGTTAAGCAAAAGATTTAAAGTTCAATGTTGGGATCTCAATGGCTTTTTTTTAAGAAGAAGCACGAGCATAGCTGCAAATCTTGTATTCATGATTCATTAGAAAATTAATGTAATAAAGTATACTCAATTTTAGTTCCAAATTTAATACCAGTTCTTTAGCAAATATAATGTCATTTATCGAACAGATTCGTTCCTCACAATCAAAGCAGGATAATAGTCATGAATGATTGAAAATATTAAAGAATTTTTTTTATCCTAACAGTGATGATTTCGCAAATATTCGAGAAGTTGGAATGGTGCAACCTGGAAATATTCGAGAAGTTGGAATGGTGCAACCTGGATCTTTAGATAAGAAGAAGAATGTTGGTTGCCAGATCTGCGACCGACGGTAGACAGGCGGCCTGGCGACGGACGGTCTGACGGCGTGTAGCCCAACGGCGAATGGCCTGCTGCACCAAGGGAGGAAGGCAGACGACCGACATGGGAGGCAGGATAGCGGGGAGTTGCTAGTACCTCCTGGGTCGAACGGCGGCTGGCTTGGCGATGAGGTTGGGACGAGGAGGAAGTCGAAGACGCTTGACAGACGACCACCCTAGAATTTTACACCCCCAGGGAGGAAGGGGAGAGATTATGTTTCACACTCTAATCTCAAAAAAAATTAGCTCGCAAGAGTTTTTTCTCATAATTTTTCATTGATTATTTTATCCTCATATGAAAAGAACAAGCCTATATATAGACATACAAAAGAGCAAAGTGCTAACCCACAGGCAATGTGGGACTAAAGATGTGAACAAAAAAAGAAACAAACTCTCCACAAGTAATGTGGGACTAAAATAAACCTAATAAAATGTCAACTCAAACTCAAAACCACATGAGCAATGATGGATCTTTTTCGAGATGCTTCATGTGCCTGTACACGTGTCAAAAATCTCGTGCGCGCGGTACGATGTCCTCATCATTCTCTCCGGGTAAGAAAGAGCTCGACTCTATCGAAGTTGGGGCTATACTACTCTCGTAGTACTCCAATGCATCTGGATCAAGTCTCTCTCTGTAAATTATCTCGGGCTAGCCAAGTATCCTCAGACATAGGACCTCTCCAATGAACTAAGTACCTGTGAATATCACCGCTGCTAGTAGAAATAATATGATCATCAATAATATTTTCAATATCATGTGTTGTAGTGGGTTGTATTTTTGGTAGTGGAGGTAAAGGAGGTCCCTCAAGAATAGGCTGAGGGGTAAGGCCATCAACCAGTGGGTTGTCTGGGTTAAAATCTGGACCTTTATATTCAATTAAGTCCTCAATATTAAATGTAGAACTAAAATTAAACCCTTCTGGAAGGTCGAGAACAAAAGCATTATCATTAATTTTCTTCAGAATTTTGAATGGACCTGCACTTCGTGCATACAACTTCTTGACGGTTCCTGGCGGAAACCGTTCCGAACGAATCCGAACCATTACATAATCACAGCTGATCAGCACGTAATTTATAGTTGACATTATTATGTTCGATTCACCTGTTGATTTCTTTATGCAAATTATGGATGCGAGATGCAAATGCGGATGCCGACTCGGATACTCTGTGAGATGCAGACGTAGGAATGAGGTCTATAGGTTGTCTCGGTTTGTAACCATAAATTATCTCAGCTGGACAGACACCGGTAGACCTCTATTGACAGAGTTGTTATAAGCAAATTCAGCAATGGATAAATGGAGGTCCCACTTTTCTAGATTTTTACCAACTAATGTTCTCAACAGGTTTCCTAAACTTCTATTAACAACTTCCGTTTAACCATCGGTTTGGGAGTGAAAAGCCGTGAAAAAGTACAGTTTTGTTTTCATTTTGTGCCAAAGGGTCTTCCAAAAGTAACTCGTAAACTTAATGTCCCTATCTAACACGATGGTCTTAGGTAATTCATGTAATCGAACAACCCAATCAAAGTAAAGCTTGGCAATTCGGAAAACATTGCTGGTTTTGGAACAAGGTATAAAATATGCCATTTTAGAAAATCTGTCCACAACCACAAATATAGAATCATGCTTCCTAACGGTCTTAGGAAGGCCTAATACAAAGTCCATGCTAATATCTTGCCAAGGGCAACCTGGGACAGGTAATGGTGTGTAAAGACCGGTGTTCTGTTTTTGTTGCTTGACTAGCTGACAAGTGTGACACTGACCAACAAGCCTAACAACATCTCGCTTAATGCTCGGCCAAAAGAAACGACGTTCTACAGCTTCAATAGTCTTATTGCTCCCAAAATGTCCTGCAAGACCCCTAGCATGAACTTCCCAAACAAAAAAATCCCTTAAAGATGTGTTAGGGATACACAACTTGCGACACGAAAAACAAATATCCTTCCTGGATAAGGAAATCATCCATCTCACAAATGTTGTCACTCCTTAACAAGATAAAAATATCTTGAAAATCAGGACATGACGCGTATTCTCCTTTAATTCGTTCAAAACCTACTACTTCAGCACTCATTTCAGAAAAGAGAAATGACCTACGGCTGAGTACATCGGCCGCCTTATTTTCAACTCCTGTTTTATGTCGAATGGTGTAAGTGTAATCTTGCAGAAACTCTACCCATCTCCCATGCATAGCATTTGAGTTCTTTTGTGAGTTGATATACCTAAGGGCTTCATGGTCTGAAAAGATAACGTATTCTTGTAGAAGTAAGTAATGGCGCCAATAGCGAAGAGCTTGTATTATTGCGTAGAACTCCTTATCGTAGGTAGAACAACGTTGTCGAGTATCATTCAGTTTCTCACTGAAATAGGCAATTGGGTGGTTTTTTTGGGATATAATTCCACCTATACCAATGTCCGAAGCGTCACAAGTGACTTCAAACACCTTCGAGAAATCAGGAAGGCGCATGACAGGAGCGTCTACCATCTTTATCTTAATCTCCTTAAAAGTCCTAGCAGCAGCTTTGGTCTACTTAAATTCATCTCCTTTAAAGCATTCAGTCATAGGTGCCATAATGGTACTAAACCCCTTAATAAACCTACGATAAAATGTGGAAAGTCCATGAAAACTTCTCACATCTCGTATGCTCTTGGGTTCAGGCCATTCCTCGATTGTCCTAATTTTCTCGGGATCAGCAGAGACTCCATCAGAAGAGACCACAAATCCCAAGAAAATTACTTTGTCTGTGAGAAATGTGCACTTCTTTGGATTAGCATACAATTGCTCATTTCTCAAGACAGAACAAACTTGACGTAGATGTTCCAAATGTTGCTCACGAGATCGGCTGTAAATAAGGATGTCATCAAAGTATACAACCAAAAAGCGTCCCATGAAAGGTCGTAAAACTTGTGTCATTACTCGCATGAATGTACTCGGAGCATTACTCAACCCGAAGGGCATAACAATCCACTCGTACAGGCCATCCTTCGTCTTGAAGGCAGTTTTCCACTCATCTCCCGGTCGAATGCAAATTTGATGATAGCCACTTTTGAGATCAATCTTGGAGAAGATCGTGGCTCCAAACAACATGTCTAGCATATCATCTAACCGAGGGATCGAAAATCGATACTTAACGGTGATCTTATTGATGGCACGACTGTCTACACACATGCACCAAGTACCATCCTTCTTGGATGTCAACAAGGCAGGTATTGCACAAGGGCTCAAACTCTCTCGTACAAATCATTTCCTAAGCAACTCGTCAACTTGTCTTTTTAGTTCCGCATGTTCATTTGGGTTCATTCGATAGTGTGGCAGGTTGGGCAAACTTGCTCCTGGTACAAGGTCAATTGCGTGTTGAATGTCATGATCGGGGGCAAGTCATCAAGAAGGTCTTCAGAAAAGACATCAGAAAATTCCTCTATTACAGGAAGGATCTTAGTAGGAGTCAATTTGGTGGGTTCTTTAGAAATTTCACGCGCAGTAAGGATAAAGATAGGTGATCCTTTGGTAATTTCATGAGTCATTTCTTTTGCACCAATTAAATTTAACCCCTTGGGTTGCTTATTTGGACTGGTCACTAGTTTTCGGCTATATAGGGTGAATCTTGATTTTCTTTCCGTCATGCTCAAACATCACCATGTTTGAACGACCGAAAATATGAACATCATTATCGTACAACCATGGTCCCTAGGATTATTTGACCTACGTCCATTTTCAAGACATCACACCAAATCGTCTTTATAGATTGCAAATTGAAGCGGAACAAGACACCGTTCTTGGACTTGGAGGACAGTGTTGTTGATCCAAAACACCTTATAAGGACTAGGATGTGAAACTGCTTTAAGGCTCACTTTAGATACTGCATAAGCGGAAATAGCATTAATGCAACTACCATTATCTACAATTACCTTACAGTTCTTATCTCAAATTCTTGTAAAAGTATGAAAGATCGTGTGTCTTTTCCAGTCATCACTAACCTTAGGTTGAGACAAGGTGCACCTAACAACAGCTAATGTAGGAGATCCTATGTAACCTAAGACAGCGTCATTTCCTTCCTCAAGATATTATGCGTCTTCATCAATGTGATGAACGTAGCCCTCATCATCGGGTACTGACTCTTCTTCAAATTGTTCCTCAATCAAATTGATCTTAAAAGGACTAGAACAATTTGCAACGACATGTCCATAACCCTTGACATTTGAAACGCTTTACGTTTAGGCCAATCTTTGAAAAATACTTCTCAACACTCTTGCCTTTCGTATCTACCCTAAGCTGGGGTGGATTGGAAGTAGTTCGATTAAGGTATTGGTTTGTTGATGATCGTAAAGCTTGTTGGCGAAAATCTTGACTCCTAAAACTCGAATGTGGCTTAACTTCATCTAGGTCTTGAACTAAGGCATAAGCTCTCTCTAATGTGTCAATGTCTCGTGCGAATTTTTAAATCAGTTCGTAAACCAGTTCTAAACCTAGATAGGATTTGTTTAGGAGTCTCACTTTCGATAGTGATACACCTTACCATGAACTCATCAAATTTTGCTACATACTATTTAGCCGACATATTTTCTTAGCGTAAGAGGTTCCACAGATCTAATAAACGGAGATAATAGGAGGGAGGGAGGTATTTTTCTTTCAATTGTTGTTTCATTTCAGTCCAAGTCCTCACGGGCTACTCACATCTTATTTCTCTCAAGTGTTCTATATTAGACCAATATTGACTAGCTTGGCCAGTCAATCTCATAGCAGCAAATTTTACTTCTCTTCTCGGTTAAGGTATACCACTTAAAGTAGCAGTCCATACCTTTGAGCCAATCCAAAAAGTATTGTGGGTTGAGTTTGCCGTCAAAGGTCGGCGCCTCAACTTTAATACTCCTCAAATATTGCTCGTCAGGGTCATATCGTTGTAGTCGATTTTGGTTTCGTCGTGGAGAGTGAGAACCCCCATGGTCGTAATCAACTTGATGGTCATACTCATCCCTATGAGGTATCTGACTACGCACTCTCACTCCATCATTTTCCTGTGGGGTACGACTTCGTGCTCTCTCAATTCTAATGAACCTATCATTTGTTTCTTTTTGAAATTCAGTTAAGGCTTAGCGGGTAGCCCTACATTCTTGAGCAATTGTACACATTTGTCCCATTAGCGCATCTAACTTTCTAACTAACTCGGGGTCCATACTGTCCTTAGCCGATTCGCGTGTCAAATGCAAAGGATTATTTGACTCTTGGGGTGATTGACTAGTTTCTTCTAACAAAAATGAATGACCAGATCGTGTAGGCATGCACTACTTAAACCTAAATGATTATTGTTAATTCAAATGACATTTTTTTTTGTTAAATAAATGAAATGAAATACTAAACCCTAGAATGCAACTCTTTTTTTCAATTAAATGAAATGCAACCCTAGAATGTGATTCTTTTTTTAATTAGCTCCTAAAATTTTCAGGATTAAGTGAATGAACCTCTTCAGTGGCACGAGACTCACTGATATCAGATCACACCACAACCGCTTCCTTCAAAGACCTAATGAGCTCCGTCTGGTCGGCAATCCCAAGGCACAGGCACCAGAAGTCCTTAAGGCCAATGTCTAAATAAATTTTAAATTTAGTTCATGTGGTTTTGGGGCTATGGATAGGTGATGAAATCTCAACGATATCTTATAAAGGTTCTGCCCTTAAAATAATCTATGCAAAATGATCTAAATGCACAAACCATGCTCCGATACCAAATTGATGTAATACATGTCTTGATTAACTCCAATTTATGTCTCTACGTTGTGCAGGTTATGAAAATCAGCAGAATGAACGAGAATCAATGACAAGTTATAAAGAACGACTAGTGAAGCAGAAGATTTAAAATTCAATGTTGGGATCTCAATGGCTTCTTTTTTTAAGAAGCACAATCATAGCTGCAAATCTTGAATTCATGATTCATTAGAAATTTAATGTAATAAATTATACTCAATTTTAGTTCCAAATTTAATATCATTTCTTTAGCAAATATAATGTATTTTATCAAACAGATCCGTTCCTCACAATCAAAACAGGATAACGGCCATGAATGATTGAAAATATTAAAGAGATTTTTTTTATCCTAACAGTGATGATTTCGCAAATATTAGAGAAGTTGGAATGGTGCACCTGGATCTTTAGATAGGAAGAAGAATGTTGGTTGCCGGATCTGTGACCGACGGTAAACGGGCGACCTGGCGATGGACGGCCTGACGACAGGCGGCCTGACGGTGGACGGCCTAGCGACGGACAGCCTGGCAATGGACGGCCTGACGGCGTGCATCCCGATGGCGAATTGCTTGCTGCACCAAGGGAGGAAGGCAGACGACCGAGACGGGAGGCAGAACAGCGGGGAGTTGCTGGTACCCCCTGGGTCGGACGGCGGCCGGCTTGACGATGAGGTTGGGGCGAGGAGGAAGTCGAAGACGCTCGACAGACGACCACCCTAGGGTTTCACACGCCCAGGGAGGAAGGGGGAAGATTAGGTTTCACACTCTAATCTCAAAAAAAATAGCTCGCAAGAATTTTTTTTCTCACAATTTTTATTGATTATTTTCTCTCATATGAAAAGAACAAGCATATATATAGGCATACAAAAGAGCAAAGTGCTAACCCACACGAAATGTGGGACTAAAGATGTGAACAAAAAAAAGAAACAAACTCTCCACAAGTAATATGGGACTAAAATAAACCTAATAAAATGTCAACTCAAACTCAAAACCACACGAGCAATGATGGATCTTTTCCGATATGCTTCTTGCGCCTGTACACATGTCGAAAATCTCGTGCGCGCAGTACGATGTCCTCATTAGCGGACTCTTTCCGCAACGCACCCGCTACCGTTGTTTAGAACATTGCCGATGATAATATGTTATGGTATCGCATCCACAATAGAGCAATCCGGGCAGTCCGAAAGAAGTTCTTGCAGATTGCATCCACAATAGAGCAATTCGGCAACCACGGTCGAGGAGGTGATTGGGCGCCTCAAAGTCCATGAGGAGCGACTCAGTGGATACGATGACGACAATAGCGAGGAGCATCTTCTTCTCACCCGAGCCGAGTGGAAGGCACGTGAGAAGAAGTGTGAAGCCGAGGGCTCCTCTGGTGCTGCTCGTGGCCAAAGCCGCAGGATTGGAAGATTTGATAAAGCAAGGGTAAGATGTTATAATTGCAATAATTATGGTCATTTTTCTTCAGAATACCCCGAAAAGGAGAAGAAAACTCTACTCGTAGAGGTATGCGAAGATGAACACCCCGCGCTGCTATGAATTGGAACAACAAAATTAGGGGATTGATTGTTGGATTAATTTTGTTAGGACTTTGTCCTATTCTTTAGTTGCATTGTGTGGCTGTGAGCCACTTCCTCCATTTTCGTAGTTCTCCACCACTTTGTGTGTGTGCCTATTTAAAGGCCATTCTCTATTGAATAAAGCACACAGAATGTTAAAGAAGTTAAGCTGTGTCCCCTCCACGTGTGTGTGAGTGGTATTTTTTCTTTTTATTGTCTTTCCTCTCAACAATTGGTATCAGAGCTCAGAAGGGTCGAGCACTTGATCCGTTCATGCCCAAATACATGTCGCGCTCTCCGGGAAGTAGTGTCACCGGCGACGAGGTACCGATGAGTATGGTGGCGAAGGGGAATTCCGCCGTCTCGCTGCATTATCTGATGCTCACGACGAGCAATTATGCAGCCTGGGCAATCAAGATGAACACCACGCGTTGCTATGAATTGGAACAACAAAATTAGGGGGTTGATTGTTAGAATAATTTTATTTTTCCTTATTTTTTGTTTATACATGGCACATGCACACGTTTGTAGGTGTATGCCGTGCACTTTATTGCTTGTGCTGGGTCAAGCCACAAATAGAAGAAGTGGCATTAGAATAAGAATTTTGTTGCTCATACTTTATGTTACTTTCATTCCGGAAAGTTTAAATACAGGAAAATAAACAAACTTGATCCACAAATGGTGCAACTAAACTCCTATTCTAATGCCACTTCTTCTATTTGTGGCTTGACCCAGCACAAGCAATAAAGTGCACGGCATACACCTACAAACGTGTGCATGTGCCATGTATAAACAAAAAATAAGGAAAAACAAAATTATTCCAACAATCAACCCCATAATTTTGTTGTTCCAATTCATAGCAGCGCGGGGTGTTCATCTTCGCTTACCTCTACGAGTAGAGTTTTCTTCTCCTTTTCGGGGCATTATGAAGAAAAATGACCATAATTATTGCAATTATAACATCCTTACCCTTGTTTTGATACCAATTGTTGAGAGGAAAGCACTATAAAAAGAAAAAAATACCACGGCATGGTAGGTGCGTTGAAAAGAAGAGTTTGTGCTCGATCGAGACTTCGGAGGATCTCAAAAAGGAGATCAAGTCTCAATTCTACCCGAAGAATGTTGGGTTCGTGGTAAGGAGGAGCTTGCGTCAACTCAAGCATACCGGGTCGACCAAGGAATTATGTTGCGGAGTCCATTCGTCTCATGTTTGTCATCTCTAACATGGACGAAGAAGACCGCATATACTTCTTCCTTGACGGCCTGCAACCATGGAAGGCACAAGAGTTGCAGAGACAGCATGTCCAAGACCTGAACATTGTCGTCTCAATAGGCGAGAAGCTAATTAACAGTGAAGCAAACCGTCCAAGCCTAAGCCAAAGACCACCACCAAGGCCAATAGTGGGGGAGAAAAGAAAGGCAACATAAATGAGTCCCAGTCGAAGGACAAGGAATATGCAAAGCCCGAGATGGAGCACAAAGTGGAGTGCTTCATGTGAAGAGGTAATCACTTTGCATGCGACTGCAAAAACAAAGACAATTGGGCGAACGCGGTCCAAGACGAGGAGGCCGAGGACCAGGAACCAAAGGTGCTCATATGGGAGCTCCACGCTTGTTTAACGCCTTGAAGAACAAGTTCGTCGTAGCCAAAGCTCCTAGTCGGGAACTTATGTACGTGGATGTGAAGATCAATGATCAAAGTATGAGTACAATGGTCGACACCAGGACAACGCATAATTTTATCTCGGACGCAGAAGTCTAACGCTTGGATCTGGTGCTAGAGAGAACGCGAGCAAGATAAAGCCGATCAACTCAACTGCTTGCCCCGTGCAGGGGATGGCCAAACTCAACTGCTTGCCCCGTGCAGGGGATGGCCAAAAGAGTATATAGAGGTGGAAGACTGGACGGGAGTCACCAATCTCACGGCCGCACCACTAGAAGACTTCAAGATGATATTAGGTATGGACTTCCTTACTTCTGCAAAAAAAAATCCAATTCCACACTTATGAGTTGTTGGGATCATGTAGGAAGGTTCGTCATGTGTAGTGAGTGTTATACGTCGCGAGTCCACGAAGGGCAAATCTCTCTGCCATCCAACTCTAGAAGGGTACCAATCACGAAAAGACAACCTACTTAGTGATGCTCAAGACGGAAGAGGCGCCCGCGCAAGGGGAACTTCCGTCCGAAATTAGCAACTTTCTCACCAAGTTCAGAGATATCATGTCAAGAGCTTCCAAAAAAGCTACCTCCACTAAGGGAGGTGGACCACGCTATTGAGTTTGAGCCGGGCACAAAGTCGTCCGTCGTGGCCCTATACCGCATGGACTCGCCAGAGCTCGATGAGTTGAAGAAGCAACTACAGGAACTACTCGATGCAAAATTTATTACACCGTCGAATGTCTCGTTCGGTGCACCGGTACTGTTTCAAAAGAAGAAAAATAAAAACCTTCGTTTGTGTCTCGACTATCGTGCACGTAACAAGGTGGCTGTCAGTTGTCACGAACAAATACCATATCCCGTTGGTGACAAACTTTTTCGATCAATTGGAAGGAGCGAGACACTTCTCCAAGCTGGATCTACGCTCGGGATATTATCAAGTGCGAAAAAACTTGTGCCTTTTGGACTAACAAATGGTCCCGCGATATTTTGTACTTTGATGAACAAGCACTTCCACCCCTATCTTGATTGACTCATCGTGGTATATCGTCGTGTACTCAAACTCGATAGAGGAACATGTTGAACCCTTGAAGGCGATTTTCCGAATGCTAAGGAAAAACCAATTGTTCGTCAAGCGGGAGAGATGTTCCTTTGCCCAATAGGAGGTGTCATCCTTGGGGCATTTGATCGAACGTCACAAGATATGAATGGACGAGACTCCCACAAGGCCAACAAAGATGTAATCATTCGCGGATATTCCGTTATTGTCGTATCTCTCACATATTTGTTGAGGAATGATCGGACGTGGAGTTGGATGTCCAAATGTGAGGTCTTTGATGCACTAAAGAGGGCACTGAGAGAGGAACCGGTCCTTTGTCAGATTATTCTAAGCCATCGAGGTGCATACCGACGCATCTGACTTCATCATCAGTGGGATGTTGGCGCAAGAAGAATACCTCATCGCGTTCGAGAGCCCCCATCGCGTTCGAGAGTCATAAGTTGAACGACACAAAGTGATGTTACACGGTGCAAGAGAAAGAGATGACCACTGTAGTGCATTGTTTGCGGACGTGGCGTCACTATCTCCTTAGCACCAAGTTCATGGTGATGACGGACAATGTTGCCACGAGCTACTTCCAAACTCAAAAAAAAGTTGTCCTCCAAGCAAGCATGCAAGGTAGAAAGACTTCTTGGCCGAGTTCGACATGGAACTACGATACAAGCCGGACAAGGAGAACCATGTGGACGATACACTCAGCAGGAAGGCCGAGCTAGCAATGGTGTGCTTGCTCAAGGGAGATATACTTGAGCGTGTTAAGATGGGTATGGCCGAGGACCCTTTCACACATGTTCTATTGAAGCTTGCTTGCGAAGGCAAAACGCAAAAATTTTGGCTAATGAACGGGCTTCTCTACACGAAGGGTAACAAGGTGGTCGTGTCCAAGTAAGGTAGTTTGCGCAGACATCGACTCAAAGAATGCCACGACACTAAGTGGACTGGACATCCTTGTCAAAAGAGGACATTGGCGTTATTGGAGACCGCCTACTATTGAACTCATATGCGCACGGATGTGGAGGGTTATGTACGCTCTTATCTTATGTGCCAGTAAGACAAGGTGGATGATCAGCTCTTATCTTATGTGCTAGTAAGACAAGGTGGATGATTATGCCTCTCCTCGTGCCAGGTCGACCGTGGAAGAGCATTTTGATGGATTTTATCTCCATCTTGCCAAGGTGGGGACACTTGGATGTTTCCTAGCGGTGGTAGGTTGACTCTTCAAGTACGGAACCTAAATAGTTTTATTGACTAACTGTATTGCAAAGGAGGCCGCACGCTTATTCATATCCCCATTTGTGAAATTTTGGGATATTCCAGAGTTGTCAGCGACCGAGACCTCCGCTTCATATGAAAATTTTGGACAGAGGTGTTCAAGATCCTTTGGTCGGATCTACACTTCTCGACTAGTTTATACCTGCAGACGGATGGATAAACGAAGCGGGTCAATTCTCTACTCGAGGAGTACTTGCGGCACTTTGTGAGTGCCAACCAACAGGATTGGGTGCATCACTTAAACATTGTCCAGTTCTGCTACAATCTCCAAAGGAGTCAATCGTCCCACAATAGCCCGTTCGAGTTGGTAATGGATCGGCAGCCGCTCGCCTCGCATACGCTGAGTACGGGGGCATCGGGCAAAAGTCTCGTGACTCACCAGTTTGCCTCAGACTTTAAGGAGGTGGATTGCTAACGCATTTCTGGAGAAAGTTGCATGCAAGATGAAGAAATTGGCCAACGCCAAGAGTACAAGGGTACTTGGTGATAATCAAGCTTCAACCGCAGCAGTTCAAGATGTTCTGCAATGTGCACAAGGAGCCGATTCGCAAGTATGAAGGCCCCTTCCGAAAATTAAGAAGGTGGGCAAAGTTGCCTACAAGCTCGAACTCCCCACCAAGCTGAAGATTCATCATGTCTTCCATGTGAGTTGTCCCAAGCCTTATCATGCAGACTTGAAGTACCTTCAGCGAGGAGTTTCGACGCAGCCCGCGACGACCATGACCACGTCTTGCAACAAAGAAGTGGAAGGTGTGCTTGATGCAAAGACCATTCGTCAACAAGGCATTTTCTCGTATGTAGAGTACCTTATCAAATGGAAGGGAATATCGTACGACGAGTCCAGTTGGGAGCGTGCTGACACGTTGTATCAGTTCGAGGACAAGAGCCAATAATTTCTTAGCGGATGTGTGATGGAGGCACATACTCAATAGGTGGGAGAGAACTGCATGCACAATATTTTTCGTCCCACCGAGAATTGTTCTACATAACCCTCACCAAATAGAGGTTTAGCTGGAAGGTTCTAGAATCCTCCAGACTATGGTGGAGTCTTCTTAAGGCCTCATTAAATCTCCTTAACTTTCTAGAAGTTCTAGAATCTTTCTTGTAAATGTCTAGGACCTAAAAATTTCTTGTAAAGGACTAGAATCTTCGTGTAAGACCTTTGAGGTCCTATAAATAAATGGGAGCCTCATTTGCTTCTTACCACCAAATCTTGTAAGCTTTTTCAATATAGTAAAGTTTTTCAAGTTCCACTCTTGCTCCACTAGTATCTTCACTTCTTAGCCATCTAGCTAAGTTCATTCGAGAAAGACTTGCACGGATCTTCGAGGAGGAAGCTTCTGCTTCACATGGATCGAGGTGTACGAAAAAACACCATGTCCATGGCATGTTGTTGTGTGTGTATACATATACACACACACACAACCAAACTGGACATTCCAAAATTTTGTAGTGTTCAGTATAATACAATAATACACATTATATCTGAAGTTTTATCCAAAATCTACAATTTCAATAGTGAAGAAAAAACCAGTTTCGGGTTCAGAACAGAAGTCCAAGCGAGCAGTAGAAAAGACGCAATGAGAAGTGGCAGAAAGATCAGACCCTGAGGAATTGGCCTGCGGAGATGGCGGGCGGTAGAACGTCTTGGTTGGCGTACGATACTTGATCAGCTCCACCTTCAACAAAGGCATTTCTTGGACAGAAGCGAGTAGTGTATTATACATTCCGTACTATTGCAGTATGCCAAATGACTAGCTATGGGCAAGACAGCTTCTTACAGAATTATCCTACAGCTCCAAGAGCTAGCAAAGAAGCATAGGTTAAGTGCAACAACAGACGTAGCAAATGTTTGCAGTCATTCCAAATAGTGAAAAGACTACAGTTCTGAAGCCTGAAGGCAGAGGCATAAAAATGCCTAACACGAGGAGGCATAAAAATATCACAAGTTTGGGTTCCCTGAGATATATTCCTCGTAAAC
Organism: Iris macrosiphon; assembly: GCA_036927795.1. Classification (NCBI taxonomy): domain Eukaryota; kingdom Viridiplantae; phylum Streptophyta; class Magnoliopsida; order Asparagales; family Iridaceae; genus Iris; species Iris macrosiphon. Next base: position 155,970,567 of record JAYESA010000015.1, read on the forward strand.
ATTGCATTGGTAAGGGTGGCATAAACTGTCTTCATCTTACAAAGAAGCTCCTCATAGAATAATACATTGTCAGTTCATACAAAGGTGATAACAGCACATGCACAATATACTTTCTGAATGAATAGATTAAGAAATCATGTATCCCCTAGGACCAGCATCCATCTCTAAATCCTATTTTAGATCAGTCTAGTAGGTATTCCTCACAACAGTTTCAGGATCAGGAGGAGGAGGAGGAGAGAGAGAGAAGGGAGAGAGGGGGGGAGGAGGGGTTGGGTTTTTCACTTTGATGAATGTATGGCTAAGACACATAATTGATACTTGAAAACCTACTACTGTGCCTCTCATATTTTGGAGAAAACTAGAGCAGGAGCATCCACTGTCCAGCATTACCACTGATGATGCTAGATCAGGTAACTCCCCATGGATGATTCTGAAACCCCCCTCCTCCATGTTTGTCTACAAAGTACAAGATAAAGGCAGGTATGGTACGGTTCAATGCCGGTGCTGTTGTCAATAGTGATGTGATGTGACTGACTTCTTTCAGAAGCATTTGGTAGTAATAAGTGACTAGCAAGGATGCAACTTCTGTTGGGAGCCCTGATATAGAAAGAATACAAAGTTTAAAATGGTCTGTCTCACCTGAATGCATATGTTTGAATGCTAAACTCTTCAAAGCTACCATTATAAACTTCTCAATACACCCGGGTCGGACCTATCACTCGTCCACCATTTGTCTCACTTATGGTGACTGGTTCTGAGTTTTTTTTAACTCTTCTCTATGTCTAAGCTGTGGTCGTCAACGTAAGTATCCATCTCACACGAACTTGCTCCTGAACCAAATCTAGAAAATTATGGGCAGTAGCAGACAATAAGGTATGATATCCAGACATTCTTTATCATGTAGTGATCGGTTTATTGGTTGATCTTCATTGCCTACTCTGTTGATGATGTGCCATAAGTTCGGTCAACTATTATGCATAATAATTTTAGTTCATTTGGTATTTGATGATCGAGTGCATCTTCCAAGGGAAAGACCTGTACGGGATTCTTGCATGAAAGCATTGAACGCATTTGTTTGATTCAGAAGCACATCACAAGTTGTATATTATAAACAAAAAAATAGCCTGATATAAGAATTGCTGAATGGTCGATAAGGTAGTGAGCCGTCTTTAGCAAAGCCAAAAGTAATAGGTTTTCAATTGATTCATTGGCCTTCTCCACCTTTGAATTGGTTGAAGTCAAATGTGTGTGGACTGTGGAGCAAATAAATGGGGGAAGTGGAGTTTTGGTGAAGGTTCAGAGATCATAGAAAGGTTGTTTTCTACACTGGGCTTGGAACTATCAGAGATAACTGCTAAGGCATTATCAACTAGGAACATGTGTTGGGAAGTACAGCAAGGATAGGAATGTCTTCCTTGCCTTTGTCATGCTGGTCTTTGAAGCAAATTAATCAGCTGATGGTTTTGCTAAAGAGGACTAATGTTCACATTTAACAGGATGAGGAAAGCATTTTGGGAATATCCTTACTTCTCTTACATTTGTCTTATAACTGATAATGTTCTCTTTCAAGTATCTTGAAATTGATAATAGTCTATGTAACTTTTAATATGCTGAAGGCTAGATAATGTACTGGCATATATTTTCTGGGCCCTGCCAAAACTAAATTAACAGCAATTATACAATTACTGTCGATAAATAGACTTATAAAAGAGGGGGGAAACTTATTAGTTATTACATAGACTTTTCAAGGAAGATAAAGATGATCAGTGAAAGCAAAAGGGTACAATTCAATACCTTCCCCATCATGAAGAGATGCTACAGGCACATTATCAGATACGACCCTAGGTTTTGCAACCTCAGGCATAAGCTTCTCTGTGGTACTCCTAAGTGCATGAAAGAGCTCTTTGGAAGCATGGATTTCAGAAGGCTCTTCAGTTAATTCTTTGCACGAACCAACATCAGGCTGGCTAACATCATCTACAAGATATAGCGTGTGGAATAATATTTAGCGCTCCACATTATGTTTAAAATTAAAAGTATGTAGAACATAAAGAAGATTAAACAGAAGAAAAAATAGAAAAACGAACTGAGATCAAATTAGTATTCAAGTTCTCAGAGATGTGAGAAGCAAGAAGCCATTCAGGAATAGACTCAAGAAGCCATTCAGGAATAGACACATATATATCGACATAGATTATAGAACCAAGAAAGTCTAAAAGAACAAAAGCCTTTCATTGGGAAAGAAGACGAGTTGTAGAACATTAAACAAGACAAAACCGGTACCAATATTAACATCAAAACATGAAAGTGTAATTCTAGTTGACTGCTAAATAAATAGACTGGTCCACAACTAGGTATAAAAACATGTCATATAACAATTCAATGCATTTGTAAATGGAAGAAAAAGTAGGCAGACTACTAATACAAAAAGAGAACTTAAGTGTGAAAACATGATGCCGCATAGAGTTGCAACTCAACTAAGAAAGGTCACAATACAAGGCTAACTGGATAACTGAAGTAGACAAATGATGTCAAAAACCATGTTTTTGCCCCTACTAACTGTTGTAAATGTCCACACTGCAGGGAAGGCCAAGATATGTGGAATTTTGGTTTGATAGTATAATGCATTTTGTAATTCTTGAATGAGATGTCTTTTGCATCTAAACAAAGCTATATAACTGCATACTGCAAAGGGAAATTTGGATTAGGACATGATGCAGGGAGTAACAACAGGTTTCAAAGAAGATAAAGAAAATATCTAGAAAGAATTCAACCATCTAGAAGTACAGCAAACAAAGGACACTTAGTGAAATATTTGACATATGAATATTATCGATGACTCAAAAATTGGAAAGGCAGGATCCATAAAGTGCCTTTTCTAATCTGCTTGAAACTCGCAACAGTTGTTTGCCCCATATAGACCTTCCAAGTAATCTAAATTTACAGAGCAGAATTTTATAAGTCAGTGAATGGTTACTAAGTCAATTACACTACCTATAGGAAAAATGAGTACATGACAGTTACTCATCAAGAAAAAGGGTACATTGGTGTTATGATAGTGGGTCTCACCTTTCTTAGAAAATACAGTTACTCATCTAATTGTATTTTTTTCAATATGAAACAAGAACCATAATCAAATTCCTGATTGTTGCAAGAGGCTTAGTATGGATGGGTAGAGATTTTCTCTAGCATAGGGATAGAGATTTGTCCAGCCAAAAATTTAGGCTTTTAAGTAATATAAATGGGAACTTTCTAAATATTCCTTTTGCAACCCAATGCCATTGGATAGTTTTAACAGACAAGATAATTGCTTCTGATTTAAATCAATATATAACAGTTCAAAAAGAAAAGATTTTATTTGCATTCTACATACGAGTTCAACCTTGACTATTTAACTCTGACAAAGAGATAAATAAGTGATCAGCACCTAAAGAAGATTTGACAATTTCATGTGAGTGGCAAAATGGAGCTCCAAAATATGTGTAGCATAGAATCAACATGTTCTGTTCTCCATTTCATCCACCTTTCTCAATTCCTTACTGAATGCCAAAGTTTTGTCCGTCTCACTACATAATTAAGGTTTCAAGAGTCGTAATCTGAAGTCAAGCGGTACACCTAAATGGACCTTAATACTTGTAAGGCTCTCCATATATTTTTACTCAACAAATTAAATTGCACAGTCCAAGCCCCTTCCTCTGATTGCTTCTAAGTCCCAAGGCCAATACCAATCCAATTTTTTTTTCTTTTTACAACTTCTAGTAGCGTCTAGCTATTCTTTAGGACATGTGATGGCTCAAGATTAAATTTGGGCACTAGAGACAATGATGATATTTAACCGATCAAAGTGGAGCTCATCTAGAATTATTCAATTCTGCAAATACCAGGATCAGTATCTTTCGGGAATGCTCCAGAATCTTTTCCATTACTCAGGAACTGGTGTTTGGTTCTGGAACTGAATCATTCCTTTCTCCTAAAAAAAACTTCTATTAGGAAACTTCATATGAAATAAATTTGTAGTCCTACCCAATGATCAACTTGTACAAACATCAAAAACTTCCAAATACACCATTGTTTCCTCGACAATAAAAACTAGGGCCAACAATACCTATGGGATAGATAGCTAGGGAGGTGAATAAATCCTACATTTTGATGACAAGAACCAAAAACAAGGATGGATTGATTTGTGGAAGAAATTATGGGCATGTAAAAAAGTGGAATTTATACTTGTAGATCATGCACGTGGAGTTTGTTGATTGTAGGATGGAAATATATCAAATGGAATACATCAAGCTAGCATGTTTAAAACTGATGTTTGGTAATTGTCATGTTGACAGTCGCAACAGAATCATCTAGATAAGCCCTTCATTCTCTCTATTCTCTTAATCAAGCTTATCATTCGAATCAATTCTTAGTACAATAATAATACTCGCCATGATCAAGTAGTTATCTCTGTGCACAGCACCATAAGACTCTGCCACTAAGTAAGAAACTAAAAGCACGAAAAAATGCAACCCATGTTAAATCTGATCAAATTTTTTCATCCTAAACCAGTTTCTAAGAAGTTGGCAAAGAAATTCTGAATATCAACCCCAGGAAAATTGGCGACAGTGAAGTGGAAGCAAGCCACTGCAAGCATGTGTGATGAAGGTAACCACAATCTAACCAGAAAGGGCCTTTGTACATTGATGAGAGTCATGAGACACAACTACAGATGCCCAATTGTGCATGGAGTATGGACTAGTGTTTAAAAGAAGAAAGACAAAAAGATAAAGGATAGACAACATTAAGATTCTATGAAGGGTATGAGCATCTTGATCTATGAGAGCAACCACAACAGAATTCACACTCTCCACAGGAGTAAATTTAAAAAAAGTATATTTACCGCTACAAGAACGACATAAAACAAGAGCAAGACTTGATAAAGCAGCTAGACGTCTGATGCAAAGAAACAGTGCACGGATCTTAATATGCTTTCATAAACACTGGACAAATTGTTGTAATAAGAACTTTCAGCCTTCAGGTATCAATTATAGGTAATGAGAAGCAATAAGCATACTATTCAGAAAAGGACTAGATTCACTAACCCTCTGTAACTGTCTGAAGGAGGAGAAACTGTTGCACCTTGAACTTCCAATTACCGAATTGTGAATAACTCCCGATTAGGGCCCCTAACATTAAACTGCTTTGCTCTTGGACTTTACATGGATTTATTTCAAAATGATGTTTTTCACCCATAGATGATAGCCATAACAAATAGCAGCAGCACTTACACATTCGCCTCCAACCAAAAATGTGAACTTTGGATTCCAAACGCCCTTTGTATAAGCAAGTTCTCGAACCAGGCTCAACCTTCATAACATACTTACAGAACACCTCAACCTCTTTTACAGCAGATTTAGGTGAAGATATATAAATTTCTATTAGAGATTCAGAGCTTCAGCTTTTTCACTAAAAGCCCTGCTCTCTGAAGATTTTCACTGAGTAAGAACGAGCTCAACAAGCTCTAAATGCATATGGCATAGAATCAAAAATGTTTCATTCACCATTGTGTCCTCGATTTTCAATTCCTGATTCTTCTTTCACCTTCACCTAAATGCCAAAACCTTTCTCCCTCTCTCTCCGTACTACGATTGTCGTTCTGCAGGTTGCCAGTGTCATATTGTACAACATTAGGAGGTAGGCATGATTGACCTTTGAAGACAATGGCTCTCCATAAAATTTTATTAGAAGACTTATAACTATACGAGTAAAGTTTTGACTCTTCATTAAGATTTCTTCAATATTTTTTTCAATTGTTATTTCCCATTTGTTCCATCCTAAAAATCCTTTGGTCAGATTCCATGTCCATTTATTGCTCTTTGGTTATACTTATGTAACTGCCCAATCTAGCTAGTATTACCCTATTAGATTTGAGGTGCTTGAAGGTGTATAAAAGTGTGGAACTTCAATACTCCCTGCTCTATTTTATATATTGAATTTCAATCAACCTCATTCTTTCCTTTGATTCTATGGTGAAGCAAAAGATTCAAGAAGACAACTAATAACCATTAGAATCCACCAGCCATTAACTGGGAAACAGAGAGCAGGAAGGCTGTTCACCAGTCTTTAACTGATCTATACTGTTCCATCCACATCCAGTCATATACGAAGTTGACAAGAAAGAACTCCAAGCATCCAACTTAAGGCTGTTCACCATAAAGAAATGTTGATGGAACTGAAGTGAAAGACTAACAAACCTATTAAATGGCAGGTCAGCAATTATATGGGCTTAACTAGGCACATCAATTTGATGTCAACAGCGACACCCTATTGCTGTATCGACAAGTGTTTAAGAAAAAATGAAACACGAAAATAAGTAGTAGCCAACAATTAGATGACTTAGTATAAAGGGTACGAGCATCCAGATGTTTTGTAGGAAACCGCCACAAATTTGATTTCCACAAAAGGAACTGTAAAAAAAAAAGCTTAGTGACATAAGAATGGGCTATCATAAAACATATTTATAAGTCTTACACACAATAGCTGACCATCTGTTGCTAAAAATTGATGCAAGTATCTAACAGGCATGAAGAATTTTGCGCACATATTTTGATGAAATATTGCAGAAAAATGCATAGCATCAAGGCAAGGGAAAAGGTCCACCTACCCTCCATGTCCATGTCTGAACCAGCAGGGGAAACTGCTGCACCCATGTCTTCCAAACTACCGAATTGTGAGGACCCCTCCAGTTTGAGTACGCTCGACTTCGAACCATTTTTCTCTTGCTCTTTTCCTGAGTTAACTTCTGAAAGGCATTTCCTTTTCATCCACTGGAAATACTCGTGACCAGTAGCTGCGGCACTTCCAGGCTCGCCTCCAAACAAGAATGCAAATGTCGGGTTTCCAGCTTCATTTGTACGAGCCAAGTACTCAAAATGAGGCCCAACCTTCGCAATGAAGTCACACAGCACCTCAATGTTCCGAACAACCTCTTTGTCAGCTGGTTTAGGAGGAGGTGAAGCAAAATCATCTCCAGCTTTAATGCCAGGGATCCTACCTTCAGAATTTCCATCACCAACAGTAACACCATTTCCCGGTACAACTAGAGCATCAGCAATATGTTTTGTAGTATCATGAGGTGAGACCTTGGGAGAAGAATCCGGATATCCTTCAATTGGAGAAGCCGGTGGAGGTGGGGATGGCGGGAGTGGTGGAGGGGAAGAAGGCGGAGGGGGCGGAGGAGGTGGAGGTGGAGGTGGAAGGGAAGGTGGGCAGACATCCCCAACAAAGGATGTCGCCAGAGGTGTAAATGAGGCAGGAGTTAAGGATAGGAAACCGGGGCCGGACGGGATCGGGGGAGGAGGAGTTGTCATGTGCTGAAATCCTGGAGGGTGTGGATGAGGAGTACGATAAAGAGCTTGACCTTGCGAATGAGACGGTGGAAGTGGCGGCGGTGGCAACATTCTTGGAGGAGGGGGCATCTGCTGAGGGGGGTACAACGTTCGCGGGTGAGTATAGGAAGGGGGCATTGGGGAATTTCCATGAACTATAGGAGGCTGGTGCATATACGGCTGAGGAGGTGGGGGCATATAAGAGGGGGCAGGTTGCTGAGCCGGCGGCATGACGTGATGATAAAGGGCGTGTGGTGGGCCAGGTGGGCCTTGTTGGTAAGGGGGGGGAGGCAATGGAGCGGATTGTGGTTGCTGCAAAGGGGGAGGGGTTCTATACTGAGGATCATAGTTCCCTTGCCCATACATTTCGACGTGAAATACTCACTTCTTTCAATTGGATAGGGTTATATGGAGCATCCTACATAAAACACGCAATCAAGTTTCAGTAGATCATTCCACGTTGAGCCTATCTCCTCTATGCTGAATTTGGTAACTAATAGAAATTTCGAAAGCTTACTTACATACCAAATGAATCAAGGGCCTACAAAAAGAATCCTCGATCAACCAAACCTGCCCCTTATCTATCAGCAAATTAACACGAACATTAGAAAATCTGAGCAGCTAATTGAAATCTCTGCTGCTTTGAATACTAAGTATTTATTGAACTATATTGAATTACAAAGCACAATAAAGATTTAAACTTTATGATTTGAACTGAAACAAAATGAATAAATATTCCAAAATAAGTGCAAATTCCACTATAAACAAAAAAAGAGCAATACTCCATTCCATCTCAAATCGAAGAACAGTTCATCTGACAGAAATTAAACACAAAGACCTTATTTGAATACCAAGTATATATTGTTCATCGCAGCAATAGCAATAAACTAAATTCAACTCTGAATCACAGTTAAAATTCAAAGTTTATGAACAGAAACGCAGCAAAATGAATAAATTCTCCAAAAATCAATCCTGGTTCAAGGAAATTTAACAAAAAATAATTTAAAGAAGAAAAAAAATCAAGTAACCCTAACCCAGCAGAAATGCAAGCCGAGGGAATAACTGACCTTTAAATACTTCCTCACACCAATAGCAACAGAAATACATGGAAATCCAAAGCACGATAAAAAAAAATCCAACTTTATGGACATAAATGCAACAATGTGGATAAATATCCATTTAGACCCGTAAATTTTGGAGGAAACTAAAACTCTCAAGAAAAAAAGAGAATAAATCAAGTAACCCTAACCCTAAATAAACCCATAATCTCCACCGAACGAGAAGCAACCGATACTCCAACGCATCCCAGATTGAAGAAGGAATGATTGTCGGGGAACAGTTGACCTTCTCTGAATACCAAGTATAGAACATCGAAGCACACTAACATCCGAAGTTCCACAACAAGAACGCAACAAAATATCCGAATTCGAACCTAATTCATGGAAACTTAAATTAAGCAACCCTAACCCTACAGGAATGCCTAATCTCCAAAACCCTAGGGAAAATTCCACCAAACGAAAAGCAGAAAAACACCCAATTGCATCTCGAATCAAAGGAACCACTGACCTTCCTCGTGGCGCGGCGGATCTCGGACTGAAGCAGCCGACTGGAGCTGGAGCAAAATTAGGGTTAGGGTTTGGAAGTGGATGAAGAATAGGAGGAAGGAGGAGGAATAAACCCTAATAAGTGATTTTTATCCAAATAATTTTTTTTTTCTTTCTCTCCTCCTTTTCTTTGCTTCTTGAGGAAGCGAGAATCCGAAACGGAGGAGAGGAAGTTGTTTTATTTTTATTTTTTATTTTATTTTTTTCATTTATTTTTATAAAAGCCAAAAAAAATTAAAATAATAGAAATAATTGAAGGGACACGGGACAGATCTGAGGGTTGAATCTGCCGTTGAAAATGAATCAGACAGCTGATACATTTTGGGCCATGAAAAATATAAATAAGAAGTTGGACACAACGTTACCATTTTTTTGTGTTCTTGAGATTGTTCAACCAATCTTTGATCATGGAACTCCCATGAAATATAAATTTTACAGGAAATTAATGTGTGGACATAAAATTTGTATCGAGCGCAAAAAATCATGTACCAAATGCAATCTCCACCTAATCTATGTTGTACAAAGAGTCCATTTTTGTTCACGTACCAAAATTAGAATATATGTTCACTTTATCATTCAAGTATTGTCACGTGTTAAAATATGGATTAAAATCACTTTGGATGTTTATAAAACCACTTTCAAAGTAGTTTTAGATTGTATAAAAATGACACGTAATACTTGAGTGGAAGGGGAGGGATCGATATGACAACTCTATAGGAAGATGATTAGAGTGCAACGAAAATAATTATCCAATAAAAAGTTAATGCAAGACACCAACTAAGTTATAGCAGCAATATAACAAATATATGGATCAGAAAATTTCCTGTAGGGAACTAGAGAACAAAGTTTGAAAAAATTGCAATGACAAAACAAATACGCACATGGTAAGTGCGTTCTGCCTCCGCTATAAAAAAATAATTAAAAAACGAGAACGCATGTAACAAATAAATATATTTTTTTAAATATTTTTCACATGTTTTATCTGAAAACGCACCAAGTACATAGATTTTCAAATATATTTTTGAACAAAAAATAAAATTTAAAAATACATATAGTACATTCATTTTCACTTCTTCTTTTTTAAATGTGTAAGGAAAAAATAAAAAATAAAATCTGAACGCATGTACTACATACGTTCTCATAGTTGTGATTGTGGCATATTAGGCCAAATATAGATTTTTAAACATATGCACCGTGCAACTATTGATTGTAATACTATTCTTCTTATTTAATGTTACTGATGGTCTATGCCTTTCTAGATACTTTTCTTCTTATTTAATTAATGTTTTCATGTTCAGATTTTATTTTCTTTCTTTGTTTTTTCCTTAAGCATTTTTTAAAATAAAAAAATTAAAAAACGCATGTACTACGTTCGTTTTCATATTTTGTTTTTCTTACGCGTTTAAAAAAAAATAGTGAAAACGCATGTAGTAGGAGCGACTTCAACTGAAAAATAATTTTTTTTTAAAACGCATTTGCTACATGCGTTCTCGTTTCTTTAATTATTATTTTTATACGCGGAGGCACAACACACTTACCATGTGCGTATTTGTTCAGTGGTTACAATTTTCTCAAACTTTGTTCTCTAGCACTAATTTTTGTAAATTTTAGTTCTCTATAGGAAAAATTTTGTATATGGATATGTAAATAGAGTTCAGAAAAGCAAACGCAAACACCGAGATTTTATATCGATTTTTTTTATGGAGGACTAATCTACTCCCAAGAACTCTTGCTCGGAGTTAAATCCACTATTGTAACAAATAGTGAATACATCACGAAAGTTTGATTTGAAGGCTTTGTCGACTTCTTACACCCACGTGCTTTGATCCGAAGGGCACGCCGACTTCAGACTTTGTAAAAGCAAACTTGAATTTTCAAACTCATTATAACTTAAAATAGATTTCTAACCAAGATCGCACTTGGCACTAGAAGGCTGTGGAGTTGTCTTGGGAATAGGAAAGTTTAGGCTCATAATACTACTTGTCACGACCCGCACCCGAAAATTCGGGCACGAGTGCGTGGGTACGTCCAGCCTACGCCGCAGAGTCGGCGGTAGTACGCTGTCTAGGTCAAATCCATATTTACTAAACTAACTCATTCACAATTAACATAGGCAAGATAATAATGAGAACAGAAACTTAAGATTGCAACTGAAATAAATACGACAACAGATTCAAATGTTTTAGTACAGAAATTCAGAATGAAATCGGGGACAAACCCGATTACTAAGATAAGAAACAGAAATAAAAGATAGCTACTGCTAGCTACTCTGCAGCAGGGGTTTTGTAACGCCCGCAACCGCTCGGAGCGTTACGCTGAGTCGGATTGAATCAAACAAATGCTGGTTACATTTGATTTGTTGGATTTTGGGAATAAGTATTGATTGAGTTGTTTCGTGTGCAGATGGCTAGCGGGTTCGATGGAAATCAGGTGTTCGTTCAGAGCAGTACTGAGATAGCTGAGTTGGAATGATAATGCCATCTTCCTTAGTCCGATCGGTCGGATGATTTGTAGAGCACGGCCTGCTCGCACGGTCATACCAGTTGAGTAGATCGCGCTTGCATCGGACCACGGGTTCAAGGGATTGGCCGTATCGGCAGGACAGGATGCTTAACGGGATCAAACATTGTGAGTGGGCTCTTTCCCTTCTCCTCTACTCCTTCATGCCTAATAATATGGAAAACACGTAAAGGCTTGAACACTTGGATAGAAACATTGGGAATCACTACACTGAGGCGTGCATAGAGTGGACGTCATTGGCTTGGTAGGTTTGTGGCTTGATTTGTTTGCGCGTTGGATAGTTGGAGCTAGAGTTGGAATATTGCATTTGAGGCAGTTGGTTGATTGATTGGGATTATGCTTGGACAGCTGGAATGATGCATTGAGTCATTGGGAACATTGGGATTTGGGCGAGCGAGCGTGCATCCGTGTACGAGTATCACTTGGTCGCTTTGTCTTGCAAAGCGAGCAGTTATGGTTCAAAACCGAACAACTGCATCGGCGAGGGTGTTGTGCCGCTTGATGGGGCATCGTGCCACGAATGGGGCATTGTGCCACTGAAACGGCATTGTGCCATGGGTTAGCTTTGAGCATAGGTGTTGCACCATTGGAAACACTGTGTTGTGAAGAGGCATTATGCCTATGGAATTACTTGGATTTGGTGCCTTGGGCTATATGTTGGAAGAATGGTTATGGATGTTTTGGTTGGATAATTCATGGAACGAGTCTAGGATCGCTTGGTGGGGCGAGAATGTTCGATCCTCTCGTCATACCTACTGTGTCTGCATAGTCACGGACAACCTGCGTGGCACAGGGTTTGGTTTCCTGGAACGGGATGAGGCACCGGGGCACCGGGACCGTTCTACCATGGAGGAAACAATGGGCATTGCGCGATTGGGCGCAGTGCTGGTAGTCCGATACCACCAGGCGGGAGTAGCTGCCCAACCCTGGATCGGGTAGGATTGCCCTATTGATCTTGGTCCGATCAATGTCCTTTATGGCTTTTAGCCAGTGACTCCATATAGTATAGATGATGGCTTGCTTTTCTTTTGTTGGTTTGGCTTTCGTGTAGGCGCGGCCACCTTGCCTCGGCAAGAGTGTGCACTGTGAGATTTGGATTGTAAATGTTGGTTGAGGATGGATATTGAGGCTTGGTTGATGGTTCGATATGTTATCGTGTTGCTTGGACTTGAGCAGGACGGTTGCATGCTAGTTTACTTCGGGTTGCTATATATATTTGCTTGTCGATTGGTTTGAGTTGAATGCTTGCATGCTTAAACTGCTTTACTGCTTTCCTTAACATGTCATCCATATGCCATGAAATGAATCTAGGATTCAACTAGAAAGATCACCATATAACTGGTTGCATTCACTATTTTACTTAGTGTCGGCTTAGGCGAGTGGGTTACCCCGCTCACCAGTACGGTTGTGTACTGACCCACGTTTGTGGGCATTATTTCAGGTACACAGGCGTAGTGGTGCTGCTTGGATATACGAGGCATGATGTATGAACTGTAAGTACCTTTGTGGGCTAGAGAAAAGAGCAAGAGCATTTCATCGTCTTCGTGGCATCGCCTTTGTGGCATTGCCTCGGGGTATTTCATTTGGACCCTATCGTGAGCTTCGCTGCGTATTACTCTGATTGTGTGCTTGGTACACAATACTTAACTTCCACTGCAACTTGGTTGTTTCAATGATAACATTTGGTGTTTGACAATATCGCCTTGTACGAGCGCAACTCCAGGCTCGTACGGCATCACGTCCCGATAAGAACGATTGTCCTGCGGGAGAGCTGCAACGTGGTGATTCACGTTCAGCGGGGACTATCGAGCTTGCGGGAGATTGGGGCGTGACAAATTGGTATCAGAGCACCTGGTTCATTTTCTCGGACTTGGTCCTTCGCTTCATCACAAACTCTAAATAGCTTCCGCGTGTCGTATAGCTCTTGACTCTACTCGGTGCCGCATCGGATGTTTCATGCAATAAGTCTATTTATTGCTGGTTGTGGCTGCATGTTATTTTTTTTGGTTGTGTTGCCTTGGTTGGTTTTCGTATGATCGTTTAGCCTCGTTAGGCGTTGTTGCATTCGTGCAGCAAGTTGGTTGGCGTTATTGCATTTGTGCAACAAGTTGAGAGCTTTCGTTGGGTTGGCTTGGCTTGTCGTTCAGGGAGTTTCTGATGGCATCAGTGGATCAGTTGGTTGGCATACGAGATTTGGTAATGCGGCATGTTTTGAGTTGAAATATTCGATGAGAATTGATCCTTGCACGAGTTGCTCGTCTAGTGATGTGTTGGATAGAAGTTGAAAGTTTGGCTGTGGCGCATCGGTTGAGCATGTTTGAGTTTGACTTGGGAATATCATGATAAGCTTGCACGAGTTGCTCGTACAGCTAATGTAAGGAACAATTGGGTATTTGGTTGGATTACTTGGAAGAGAGCTCGATGCACAGGTTGCTCGCGTTGCGAAAGTATCAGACGGCTTTGAGAATACCTGAAAACATTGAGAATGGAATATAGCATGCCTATCGAGATTGATGGTTAAAGAATTTGCTAAGTTTTTGTGTCAGACTTAAGTTGGAATGGCATGATCTCGCATAAGAGAGGGTTCGGACGGATCTTGGATCCAGTGCAAGGAAATCGTAATGCGAGTAGCGACTTGATTCGGAGTGGTATATGGGATACCACATTTTGAGCAAAGCACTGAAAATATTTTGGTTTGGACATCAAATGGAAATTGCCTGAACGAACTCGGGTATTGAAAATACATGTTGGTTGGTGCAAGTCGATTGAGTTAGGAAGAATGAAAATGGAGCAGGTGAATATTGAGTTGAGTATATCGAGAACGGACTGGTGCAAATGGAAGTATCGTTGGACTTGAGAGATGGACGAGATCGGAACGAACAGTTGGGATACGCTTGAATGAGCGATGGGTGAATTGAAATGATAGCGGGCACGGACTACGATTTTGGGTAACACATTTGAGCTGTTGGTTGAGTAATGAAACACGATTTGGTTTGGAGGGACAATGCGATGGACTTGAACGGTCTGGAAGAATTTTGGATATTGCTGCTCGAGAAGTTGACTCAGGTTTAGCGGAAGTAGATTTTGGGCAAGCTAGTGCAACAATGGTAGACGGATTCTCCGGAAGATGTGGACGGATTGTGGCAACAACTAAAGGCAAGAATTTGTGGCGGACAGACTTTTGAAGATAGCTAAACTTGGGAGCAACGTCGGAGCAAATCACTGTGCTGCTCGAGTAAGTTGGACGTGCATTGTGGAACGCGGCAAACGGATAAGAATTGGAGGAAGTCTTTGGTTTCGAAAATCATTGCAAGTGGTAGTGCGAGAAGTCGAACATGGCAGTTCAGAAAATTTGATGGATTCAGGGCAGAACGACGGATTGATGGAAGACGGTTTCAACGAGCGCAGTTCTCGAACTGTGGCTTGGATAGATAGCAAGACTCTAGGTGGTTAAGCGGCTCTTGGTTGACAGATCAGCAGAGGTAGTGCATGATATTCTCGGATTCGGAAGTTCGCTCGGATGGAATGGTTGGATTTTGATTCGGATTTGCAGATGAGATAGAGCATGGTTCTTAGTAACTGTCCATCGTGATGATTACAATTATCGAGCGTAGCTTCGGGACAGCTGACCCTAGCGACTTGCCTGCAGATCAGAGATTGAATATGGTAGACCCATAGAACGACCCTTGAGGCGGCATATTTGGGAATGCGTCAAGGGCAGATGTGAGAAATGAGATTTGGCTTATTGACTGAGTGTTGGATTTGAGAGATCCTTGGGATAGCCTTCAGCTGAAGATGCAGCCAGAAGATCGAAGCGATGGTGGAAGTAGCCTTGTCAACTGATGAGATTCAGAGTCGCAGATTTTTATCGATGGCATCGCCTCTGACTCATCGTGCCCTGGAAGGGAATAGCATTCATATGAATTGACGACTGTGAAACTAGCTCGTGAAGTTAAAGCAACGGCTCGTTCAGATCAAATCTTTGCGAATACTGGAAGGGACAGATTTGCCTCAGATTTACAAGATGTCTCGGAACTTAGTCTGGGAAGCGTGCTCGTTCAGAAGGCAAAGGTGATATCCTATGCTTCGAGGCAGTGGAAGCAGCACGAAGAACTATTCCATGCGCAACCTAGGAATTGTGGCGAGTGTGTCCACGTTGAAATCGTGGCGACACTATCCTTTTGGCGTGGCGGCGAGATCTTCGTGGATCACACGAACCTCAATATAGATGTTCACCCAGCGAGGTATTGAGATTGAGGAAGAAGTGTTTGGTTGAGCTGATGAGAGCAAATTTGATATTTGGGTAAGTCGCCTAGCTGGGGTAGTATCAGTTGTGATGATCGTTTGGTGCATGAGATACATATTTGGAGATGTTGCTAGTGCGGATTCAGATATAGTTGGATGGATTGAGTTGGAACACGAACTGATTGAGTCGGTGGAAAATTATCATATTTGAGAATAGTGCTCGAGCGAATATGTTGGAATGGAAATCGAAATTTGGTTCAATTGGGAGTAAAACAAGTGGATGCCTCGGACATAAAGATACCCTTGTAACTTGTCCAAATTCGCTATCGCAAAGCTCGGCTGAAATGCATGTATTTTAGGGACGCCTTAAATATGTGTACGATCCAAAACTAAGCGATACGAAGAATTCGTATTGAGCTGCAAGGAGGATGTAGAAATTCATGAAATCTGTACGAGCATTCAGCAGAGCGAGATGTTGAGTCTGGATCAGGATAATGTGAGTTGCATAGAGCAGATCCATGGAAATGGATTGTGGCATGTGATAGGAACGAGTACCAGCACGGTTCGTGGACGAACCTGATTCTAAGTGGTATATTATGTAACGCCCGCAACCGCTCGGAGCGTTACGCTGAGTCGGATTGAATCAAACAAATGCTGGTTACATTTGATTTGTTGGATTTTGGGAATAAGTATTGATTGAGTTGTTTCGTGTGCAGATGGCTAGCGGGTTCGATGGAAATCAGGTGTTCGTTCAGAGCAGTACTGAGATAGCTGAGTTGGAATGATAATGCCATCTTCCTTAGTCCGATCGGTCGGATGATTTGTAGAGCACGGCCTGCTCGCACGGTCATACCAGTTGAGTAGATCGCGCTTGCATCGGACCACGGGTTCAAGGGATTGGCCGTATCGGCAGGACAGGATGCTTAACGGGATCAAACATTGTGGGTGGGCTCTTTCCCTTCTCCTCTACTCCTTCATGCCTAATAATATGGAAAACACGTAAAGGCTTGAACACTTGGATAGAAACATTGGGAATCACTACACTGAGGCGTGCATAGAGTGGACGTCGTTGGCTTGGTAGGTTTGTGGCTTGATTTGTTTGCGCGTTGGATAGTTGGAGCTAGAGTTGGAATATTGTATTTGAGGCAGTTGGTTGATTGATTGGGATTATGCTTGGACAGCTGGAATGATGCATTGAGTCATTGGGAACATTGGGATTTGGGCGAGCAAGCGTACATCCGTGTACGAGTATCACTTGGTCGCTTTGTCTTGCAAAGCGAGCAGTTATGGTTCAAAACCGAACAACTGCATCGGCGAGGGTGTTGTGCCGCTTGATGGGGCATCGTGCCACGAATGGGGCATTGTGCCACTGAAACGGCATTGTGCCATGGGTTAGCTTTGAGCATGGGTGTTGCACCATTGGAAACACTGTGTTGTGAAGAGGCATTATGCCTATGGAATTACTTGGATTTGGTGCCTTGGGCTATATGTTGGAAGAATGGTTATGAATGTTTTGGTTGGATAATTCATGGAACGAGTCTAGGATCGCTTGGTGGGGCGAGAATGTTCGATCCTCTCGTCATACCTACTGTGTCTGCATAGTCACGGACAACCTGCGTGGCACAGGGTTTGGTTTCCTGGAACGGGATGAGGTACCGGGGCACCGGGACCGTTCTACCATGGAGGAAACAATGGGCATTGCGCGATTGGGCGCAGTGCTGGTAGTCCGATACCACCAGGCGGGAGTAGCTGCCCAACCCTGGATCGGGTAGGATTGCCCTATTAATCTTGGTCCGATCAATGTCCTTTATGGCTTTTAGCCAGTGACTCCATATAGTATAGGTGATGGCTTGCTTTTCTTTTGTTGGTTTGGCTTTCGTGTAGGCGCGGCCACCTTGCCTCGGCAAGAGTGTGCACTGTGAGATTTGGATTGTAAATGTTGGTTGAGGATGGATATTGAGGCTTGGTTGATGGTTCGATATGTTATCGTGTTGCTTGGACTTGAGCAGGACGGTTGCATGCTAGTTTACTTCGGGTTGCTATATATATTTGCTTGTCGATTGGTTTGAGTTGAATGCTTGCATGCTTAAACTGCTTTACTGCTTTCCTTAACATGTCATCCATATGCCATGAAATGAATCTAGGATTCAACTAGAAAGATCACCATATAACTGGTTGCATTCACTATTTTACTTAGTGTCAGCTTAGGCGAGTGGGTTACCCCGCTCACCAGTACGGTTGTGTACTGACCCACGTTTGTGGGCATTATTTTAGGTACATAGGCGTAGTGGCGCTGCTTGGATATACGAGGCATGATGTATGAACTGTAAGTACCTTTGTGGGCTAGAGAAAAGAGCAAGAGCATTTCATCGTCTTCGTGGCATCGCCTTTGTGGCATTGCCTCGGGGCATTTCATTTGGACCCTATCGTGAGCTTCGCTGCGTATTACTCTGATTGTGTGCTTGGTACACAATACTTGACTTCCGCTGCAACTTGGTTGTTTCAATGATAATATTTGGTGTTTGACAACATCGCCTTGTACGAGCGCAACTCCAGGCTCGTACGGCATCACGTCCCGATGAGAACGATTGTCCTGCGGGAGAGCTGCAACGTGGTGATTCACGTTCAGCGGGGACTATCGAGCTTGCGGGAGATTGGGGCATGACAGGTTTCCTGGGTGGGATTTGGCTCCTCATAAGTATCATCTGTACCCTCATAGGGACCATAAAAAGTAGGGGCAAGGTCCTCATCATCGCCTAAATCAACAGATCCAGTCAGGAAAGGAGCAAAGTACACAGTGCACAACAAGGTTAAACTAAATATTTATGACAATTAAATATGAATATCATGTTGGGAACGGCATACAAGAACATCAATATCTCAGAGTTAAATGCTGTAAACAGGAATATGAGAAAACAGAAATAAATGAAACAGGAAATGAAACTACAACAGTCAGCAAGAAATATAACATGACCAGAAACTATCTGTGTGAACTTGTGTTTGTTTTTAGAATACATAGTTGGCATGTAGGGGTTTATAAGGCTAATCCGGCCGTCATAAACGGCTATTAAACAGGGAAAATCGAGATCCGACTGAGGTACAGTCGCGTACCAACAGCTATTAAACAGGGCAGGGGATAGGGTAAACTACATGCCTTCTAGTATTCTCCCACCCGACATGAAAAACAAGACATGAACTCCAATATTCAAGACATGAAATCCAGCATTTCTAACACTAGGTGTAATCAACAAGGGTACTAGTAAGGCAGGGAATTAATTATCACAATATAAAGATTTAACTTGAAGTGCAGGTACTTGCCTGTTGTTTGGATCTGATTAATTGGTTCTTGAAGAAATTTCTAGAGATGAGTCCAAAAGCTGAAATAGACATTACCATCACGCTCAGAAGATGTCAAATAGCTAGAAATGCCTATCCTTGGGTCCAATTTGGAGACAAGGACAAAAACGGCAGTTTCGGGTCAAAACGGGGTCCGCCGGTGGGCCCGCTTTGCACTGAAAAACGTGTCCGGGTCAAAGGTCTCCAAATTCATCAAACTTAGTGTCAAGAGGTCAGGAATGCTGATACAAACCCAACGGAACTTCCAGATTTGGATTCCGATGAGCCGAACACAAAATCGCCCGTCGAGCGGGGCCTGTGGGGCCCACGACACGCGATTTCATCAACGTTCTCAGAATCGAACCAAACTTGACCCACAGGACCAGCGTATCGCTACGAGTCCGATGGCGTAAGTTTTGTCTCGATCTGACGAGTGTACAAGAAGTTAGGGCAAAATACCGAAAAGTCGGATACGGGGCGATGTCCGCGGATACGCGTTGATTCCGGTGTGCACGCACACCCGAATCAGCTTCCACAAAATCTTACGCGTCCGTATCGACGACGCGCACGTATCTGTGAAGACCGCACGCGACCAAGTCGTCCCATTTGGCGGGGCGCACTCAGTTCCGGGGTGAAACAGGGTCTGGTTTTTTCTGTTTTTGGATCGCGGTGTGCGATCACCACAGGACGCGATGCCCCGAACAGTTTGTCCGGACACCGGGAGGGTCATACAGGCTTCGCAACACAATTTGCGGAATTGAAAACAGAGCTACGAGCAAAAAGTTACACGCACCTGAAGGGGACCCAAAAATAAGGGTCGAGCCGAGTCCGACACGTGTCCGACTCGTGTCGGACACAGGATCCTAGGGTTTCTGGAAATCAACCGACTCCGGCGGACTCGGGGCAGCGCTGAGGCGGCGCTAGGGCGGGGAGCGGCTGGCCGGGGCAGTGGGCACGCGGCGGAGGCGGCGCGGTGGTGCAGGACGCGGCTGCCGGCGAGGGGCGGCTCGAGGGGAGGAGGCTGCTGCTGCTGGTGGTCGAGAGGGGGCGCCGGAGGAGGAGCAGAGGAGGAGAGGCTGGGGGCGAGGCGATGGGCGGCGGCGCTAGGCGGTGGCTGGCAGCGGCGAGGCAGGGCGGCACGGCGGAGAGGGGCGGCGCCGGGCTAGGGTTAGGGTTTCGGTGAGGGAGGAGGAAGAAGAAGAGGGGGGGTTAAGTAGGAGGAGGCGGCGGTTAGGGAGGCCGAGGTGGCGCGGTGGACGCGGCGCTGCGCGCGGAGGGCGGCGGTGGAGTCGGGCGACGTTGGGGCTGGGGTCGTGCGGGTCGGGCTGGCGGCGGGTCGGATTCGGGTGAGCCCGACCCGACCCGTTAAGGCGGGCTGGGCCGCGGCCCAATGGGCCAGGGTGCGGGCTGGGCCGGGATAAAATTAATAAAAATAATAATAATAATAATTAATTAAACAGTTAATTAAATAATTAATTAAAAAAATTATTTTTAGGCATTTAAAAATAGGTCTGAGGCCCAGAAAAATCCAAAAAAATTACCCTAAGTCCAGTTTTTCATTTTACACCCAAAAATATTATTTTCATGATATTTTAATATTATTTATTAATAATTAAAATTTATTTACGAATTAAAACCTTGATTTTAATTTCAGAAAATTCCCAGAAAATTCCAAAAAATTGGAAAAAATCCAAGATTTAATAATTTGAAAATTTAGGGGGTTTACAACCTACCCAACTTACAAAAATTTCGTCCTCGAAATTTAAGAATAACAAGGCACGAAAGGAAAGGTCGAGAATAAAATATACCTCAGGGTTCAAAAAGATAGGGGTAGCGCTCTCTAATCTCGTCTTCTCGCTCCCAGGTGGATTCGTCGGGAGAATGGTGCTTCCAAGCTACGCGAACCAGGGAGATAACCTGGTTCCGTAGAACTTTCTCCGATCAATCCAGTATCCCCACGGGTTGCTCTTGGTAAGTCAAACTTGGGCCTACTTCGAGCTCTGAGTGATCCAAAATGTGGCTGGGGTCTGACACGTACTTTTTCAGCTGCGACACGTGGAAGACGTTATGGACTCCATCCAGAGAGGGTGGCAATGCCAGACGGTATGCCACTTCTCCGATTTTCTCCTGAATGCCAAAAGGTCCAATAAATCTTGGGCTGAGTTTTCCACTCCTTCCGAACCTAATGGTGCCACGTGTCGGGAAAATCTTTAAGAAAACCAGCTCTCCAACCTTTAATAAAGTCATAATCAAGTCTTAGTTCCATAATCAAAATGTTTAAATTGACTTGAATTTCAAAATTTTAATTACCTCAAATTCTAAGGGCCTTCGGTGGCTATTTGTCCAATGTCGTTGCCTGTCTTGAGCCACTCGAAGTCTGTCCCTTATTTGCTTTACCTTCTCAGTTGAATCGATCACCATCTCTGGTCCCAGCAGGGCTCTTTCTCCAACGTCATCCCATGATAGCGGGGTACGACATCTTCGTCCATACAGAGCTTCAAATGGAGTCATCTCAATACTTGCTTGGTAACTGTTATTATAAGAGAACTCCACAAGATATAGATAGTCTTCCCAGGATCCTCCAAAATCTAGAACACATGTACGGAGCATATCTTCAAGTGTCTGGGTTGTACGTTCCGATTGTCCATCGGTTTGGGGATGATAAGCTGTGCTGAATTTAAGTTGCGTCCCCAAGCTGGCTTGTAAACTCTTCCAGAAGTGAGAGGTGAATCTTGAATCTCGGTCGGAGATAATACTTACTGGAACTCCATGCAGCCTAACAATATGTCTGATATATAAATCTGCCAGCTTTTCTGTAGATAGCCCCACTTTGAAAGGTAGAAAATGTGCAGACTTGGTCAATCTATCTACTATCACCCAGATTGTATCCTTTTCACTAGGTGTCCTTGGAAGTCCGAAAATAAAATCCATTGTGATATGTTCCCACTTCCACTCCGGAATGGGTAGTGGTTGAAGCAATCCTCCAGGTCTTTGTCTTTCTGCCTTGACTTGCTGGCACACTAAACAACGAGATACGAACCTGGCTACTTCTCTTTTTATGCCATGCCACCAAACATGCGTCCTCAGGTCCTTGTACATCTTATTGGCTCCTGGATGTATAGAGTATTGCGATCTGTGCGCCTCTTGCATAATTTCTTCTCTTATGTCTCCTTGAGGTACACATAATCTATCGCCATGCCTCAGTAATCCATCCTCATGAATTCTGAAATCTTCCACTAATCCAGCTTGCACTTGTCCTCGAAGGCTTCGCAGGCCTTCGTCTTGAAACTGAGTCTCCTTGATCTTGTCTATTAAAGTAGACTGAATCTGCAAGTTCATCATTTGGCCTTCTTTTCCTGGGATAATTACTTCAATACCTAAACTTTCCAAGTCCTCTAGCAGGTGTCTGTCCATAGTCAAGTACATCGCCATAGGATATCTGCTTAGAGCATCAGCAACTACATTGGCCTTCCCAGGATGATATTGAAGGGTGATATCAAAGTCTTTCATTAGTTCCAGCCACCTTCTTTGCCTCATGTTCAGCTCTTTCTGAGTGAAGATATATTTTAGACTTTTATGGTCCGTAAATATTTCCACCCTTTCTCCATAAAGATAATGCTTCCATAACTTAAGAGCAAAAATGACAGCTGCCAATTCTAAATCATGAGTTGGATAGTTCTTTTCATGAGGTCGAAGCTGTCTAGAGGCATATGCTATTACTTTCTTGTTCTGCTCCAATACACAACCTAGACCTTTTCCAGAAGCATCACTATAAATAGCGAAACCTCCGGTTCCAGAAGGTAAGGTCAGAATAGGGGCAGTAGTCAGCCTTTTCTTCAATTCCTCAAAAGCATGTTGACATTCATCAGTCCAGGTGAACTCTTCATCCTTCCTTGTTAATTTTGTCATGGGTTCAGCAATTCTTGCAAAGTCCTTCACAAACTTCCGATAGTAGCCAGCTAGTCCCAGGAAGCTTCTAATCTCTGCTACCGAGTCTGGAGTGGGCCAGGATTCTACTGCCGCTATCTTCTTAGGATCTACTGCTATTCCATCTCCAGTCACAACATGTCCCAAGAATTCTACTTTGTCTAGGAAGAAAGCACATTTAGATAATTTTCCATAAAGTTTTTCCTTCCTCAAAGTCTCCAATGCTAACCTCAAATGTTCTTCATGTTCTTCGGGGGTCTTGGAGTAGATCAAAATATCATCAATGAAGACCACTACAAATTTGTCTAGGTATGGCTGGAAAACTCTGTTCATTAAGTTCATAAAAACTGTTGGAGCATTCGTCAACCCGAACGGCATTACTAAGAATTCGTAGTGTCCGTTCCGGGTATTGAAAGCAGTTTTAGGGATGTCTTCCTTTCTCACCCTTACTTGGTGGTAACCAGACCTCAAATCAATCTTTGAAAATACCCGAGCTCCACTCAACTGATCAAATAGGTCATCTATCCTGGGCAGGGGATACTTATTCTTAATTATTAAGGCATTCAAGGCCCTATAGTCAATACACATTCGGGATGTTCCGTCCTTCTTGGGCACAAATAATACTGGAGCTCCCCAGGGTGAGACACTAGACCTAATGAAGCATTTGTCTTCTAGTTCTTTGATTTGCTCATTTAGTTCTATTATCTCCTTCTTGTTGATTCTGTAGGGATTTTGAGATACTGGTGCTGCTCCTGGCACTAAGTCAATAGAAAATTCAACTTCTCGGTCTGGGGGTAAGCCTGGGAGATCCTCAGGAAAGACATCAAGGTATTCAGAGATGATAGGCAGTGGCAATTCTTCTGTTACTAGGGCTCCACAAATTTTGTTATTACCCATTTCTCTAGAACCTCTAGCAAATTCAAATTCTGGCTTGTCAGGGGGCCTGAAGATTACATTACCTCTGTGGCAGTCTATAGTGGCATGATGTTGACTCAACCAATCCATACCCAGTATAATATCAAAACTGGGAACTGGCATTACAAGTAGCCTAGCATACAGTTCTCTTCCACACAATGTAATAGGACAATTGTTACAGGCATCACTAACCGGGATAATTCCTCCACCGGTAATGATCTTATAACAATTCTTAAGGGGTTTAGTAATTAAGCTATGCTTCATAAGGAAATCTACTGACATGAATGAATGTGAAGCTCCAGAGTCAAATAAAGTAATAGCTGGTATTGAATTTATAAGCACAGAACCTGTGATCACGTCTGCTGTGGCTTCAGCTTCTTCCAGAGTCATTGCATAAGCACGGCCTTGCTGCGGTGCACCCCTCTGTTGCTGCTGTTGGTGCTGAGCAAAGCGTTATTGTTGTGTTGGAAGCGGGGGTCCCCTCTGTTGTGCTGCTGGGGCCCTGGCCTGGGCTGGAGCCTTGGGTGCAGCGGTGCGTCCTTGAGCAGCTGGACAGTCCCTCATTTGATGCGCTGCTGAGCCGCAGTAGAGGCAGGCACCTAGCCTCTTCCTGCAGACTTTCCAAGTATGACCTGGTTTTTGGCAAAAGTTACAAGCAGCAGCTTGTTGGTTCTGTCCTTGAGCCTGGTGTTGGGGTGCTGGAGCTCGAGGGAGAGGACGCTGAATTTGCTGCGGGGCCCTCTGCTGCTGTTGTTGTTGTTGTTGAAAAGGGCATTTGTTGGGTCCCGTATTTCCGGTATCTCTTTCTCGTTTCAGTTTATGCCCCATATCTCTCTCAACGCCTTGTGCCACGCTCAGGATTTTCTCATAGGTGTGAGCTCGGCTGGTGGTGACAGCAAGGCGAATATCCGAAGATAGCCCCTTCTTGAATCTGCGGGCTCTGTCCTCCGGGGTACGAACCATGTATTCCGCAAAGTGGCTTAACCTGCTAAATTCAGCAGTATACTCATCAACAGACAGGTTACCTTGTTTCAGTCTCTCGAATTGGCTTTCGAGAGCTTCCCGAGCCACTTCGGGGTAGAATTTCTCCTTGAATAGCCTCTTGAAGTCCTCCCAGGTGAGGTCAGGAGCAGATAGTTGGGGTTCATCTCTGAACCAGGTTCGAGCAATGTCGAACAGTTGCAGGCTTGCGGACTCCACTTTGAGGTCATCTGGGACTCGAGCAGTCTTCAGGAGTCTCTCGATATTCTCTATTCACTCATCGGCATAGAGAATGCCCTCAGTTCCGTAGAATTCCAGGGGTCTAAGATTCTTGAAGTCTTTGGCACTCCCTGGCCTCTTGAGTGGCGACTCCTGGGACTTAAGAGCTTCTGAGAGGCTGGTCCGCAGAAGTGCAGTCTGTTCTTTCTGGGATTCCACTAGTCCCTGGAACACTCCAAGTAGTTGTGCCCCATCCAGAGTAACTGCCGGAACAGATGGAGGCGACGGGAGTGCAAGAGTCTCGGGCACATTCTGCTCAGCTGGTTCTGATGTGCCTCCTACTGTGTTCCTTGTCTGGACCATTCTGAAAGATTAAGGGATAGGAAGATCATAATAGAATACTTGGAAATCAAAGGCGATAGAAAAAAAATTGAGCAGAAAAGATATCAAGAATTGAAATAAGGACCCTATACTATGAATGAGCTTTTCCTAGAATCCTTAATCTTATTCCATACCCTGTCCTAGGGTATTACCCTATTTAAGGATAGGACCTGCATGGGCCACCATAAAAACGTGTCACGACCCGCACCCGGAAATTCGGGCACGAGTGCGTGGGTACGTCCAGCCTACGCCGCAGAGTCGACGGTAGTACGCTGTCTAGGTCAAATCCATATTTACTAAACTAACTCATTCACAATTAACATAGGCAAGATAATAATGAGAACAGAAACTTAAGATTGCAACTGAAATAAATACGACAACAGATTCAAATATTTTAGTACAGAAATTCAGAATAAAATCGGGGACAAACCCGATTACTAAGATAAGAAACAGAAATAAAAGATAGCTACTGCTAGCTACTCTGCAGCAGGGGTTTCCTGGGTGGGATCTGGCTTCTCATAAGTATCATCTGTACCCTCATAAGGACCATAAAAAGTAGGGGCAAGGTCCTCATCATCGCCTAAATCAACAGATCCAGTCAGAAAAGGAGCAAAGTACACAGTGCACAACAAGGTTAAACTAAATATTTATGATAATTAAATATGAATATCATGTTGGGAACGGCATACAAGAACATCAATATCTCAGAGTTAAATGTTGTAAACAGGAATATGAGAAAACAGAAATAAATGAAACAGGAAATGAAACTACAACAGTCAGCAAGAAATATAACATGACCAGAAACTATCTGTGTGAACTTGTGTTTATTTTTAGAATACATAGTTGGCATGCAGGGGTTTATAAGGCTAATCCGGCCGTCATAAACGGCTATTAAACAGGGAAAATCGAGATCCGGCTGAGGTACAGTCGCGTACCAACAGCTATTAAACAGGGCAGGGGAAAGGGTAAACTACATGCCTTCTAGTATTCTCCCACCCGACATGAAAAATAAGACATGAACTCCAATATTCAAGACATGAAATCCAGCATTTCTAACACTAGGTGTAATCATCAAGGGTACTAGTAAGGCAGGGAATTAATTATCATAATATAAAGATTTAACTTGAAGTGCAGGTACTTGCCTGTTGTTTGGATCTGATTAATTGGTTCTTGGGGAAATTTCCAGAGATGAGTCCAAAAGCTGAAATAGATATTACCATCACGCTCAGAAGATGTCAAATAGCTAAAAACGTCTGTCCTTGGGTCCAATTTGGAGACAAGGACAAAAACGACAGTTTCGGGTCAAAATGGGGTCCGCCGGTGGGCCCGCTTTGCACCGAAAAATGTATCCTGGTCAAAGGTCTCCAAATTCACCAAACTTAGTGTCAAGAGGTCAGGAACACTGATATGAACCCAACAGAACTTCCAGATTTGGATTCCGATGAGCCGAACACAAAATCGCCCGTCGAACGGGGCCTGTGGGGCCCACGACACGCGATTTCGTCAACGTTCTCAGAATCGAACCAAACTTGACCCACAGGACCAGCGTATCGCTACGAGTCCGATGGCGCAAGTTTCGTCTCGATCTGATGAGTGTACAAGAAGTTAGGGCGAAATGCCAAAAAGTCGGATACGGGGCGATGTCCGCGGATACGCGTTGATTCCGGTGTGCACGCACACCCGAATCAGCTTCCACAAAATCTCACACGTCCGTATCGACGACGCGCATGTATCTGTGAAGACCGCACGCGACCAAGTCGTCCCGTTTGGCGGGGCGCACTCAGTTCCGGGGTAAAACAGGGTCTGGTTTTTCCTTTTTTTGGATCGCGGTGTGCGATCACCACAGGACGCGATGCCCCGAACAGTTTGTCCGGACACCGAGAGGGTCATACAGGCTTCGCAACACAATTTACGAAATTAAAAATCGAGCTACGAGCAAAAAATTACACGCACCTGAAGGGGACCCGCATGTCGGACACAGGATCCTAGGGTTTCTGGAAATCAACCGACTCCGGCGGACTCGGGGCGGCGCTGAGGCGGCGCTGGGGCGGGGAGCGGCTGGCCGGGGCAGTGGGCACGCGGCGGAGGCGGCGCGGTGGCGCAGGACGTGGCTGCCGGCGAGGGGCGGCTCGAGGGGAGGAGGCTGCTGCTGCTGGTGGTCGAGAGGGGGCGCCGGAGGAGGAGCAGAGGAGGAGAGGCTGGGGGCGAGGCGATGGGCGGCGGCACTAGGCGGTGGCTGGCAGCGGCGAGGCAGGGCGGCACGGCGGAGAGGGGCGGCGCCGGGCTAGGGTTAGGGTTTCGGTGAGGGAGGAGGAAGAAGAAGAGGGGGGGTTTAAGTAGGAGGAGGCGGCGGTTAGGGGGGCCGGGCAAGGCGGGGAAGAGGGGGAGGTGGCGCGGTGGACGCGGCACTGCGCGCGGAGGGCGGCGGTGGAGTCGGGCGACGTGGGGGCTGGGGTCGTGCGGGTCGGGCTGGCGGCGGGTCGGGTTTGGGTGAGCCCGACCCGACCCGTTAAGGCGGGCTGGGCCGCGGCCCAATGGGCCAGGGTGCGGGCTGGGCCGGGATAAAATTAATAAAAATATTAATAATAATAATAATTAATTAAACAGTTAATTAAATAATTAATTAAAAAAATTGTTTTTAGGCATTTAAAAATAGGTCTGAGGTCCAAAAAAATTCAGAAAAATTACCCTAAGTCCAGTTTTCTATTTTACACCCAAAAATATTATTTTCATGATATTTTAATATTATTTATTAACAATTAAAAATTATTTATTAATTAAAACCTTGATTTTAATTTCAGAAAATTCCCAAAAAATTCCAGAAAATTAGGAAAAATCCAAGTTTTAATAATTTGAAAATTCAGGGGGTTTACACTACTCAAGAGTATATGAGAAATGATTGAGTGAATAAGTTGATGATTGAAATGGTGAAAAATTATATATATTTATAGGGTTTTCTGAGACCAAGTTCGGACAGAGTTCGATCTCAAACATTCATAAATTCGAATGTTAGAAGCCTAGTCATCCGAAAGAGGAGTATGAATTGGGTTTCTGGTTTACCCTAACCGAGTTTGGTCTGAGTTCGAGGAAAACTCGGTTCGAGTTTGGTTACTCCATATCCAGAATGTTTCTGCTTTGTTTCAGGCTTGTTTTGATTGTGTTTGAGCTAGGTACTTGGTTTGATTCAAATGTGGGTTAGGTTTGGGTTTGAGTATGTTCAATTTGAGTGGACTTTGGACTTTGGATTATGGTGCATCTAGTTGCCAAAATGCGATCCGATTTACACAAGTCCTAAACTCAAAAAAAGTGTAAAATATAGAACAAAATGTAAAATATAACCAGACGCGATGGTAGCAATTTTCTTGTGAAGTAGCAGCTTTGATGTTGTCGTAGTGACGTAGCAACAGTCTTCAGTTGAACCACGTTGCAGTGTCTCGAACCGTAGTTTAGTTAATAATCATCGAAATCAGGTTGACCATGACCATATGGGGCAACAGAAGGGTGAACATACACCGTAGTTTTGGTAAGTGAACAAAAATAGACTCATTTTATAGATGCAACATAGTGTTTGTTCTCCTAACACGAACAATCTAATTCTTCTTGTAAACCCCCTGATTTTTCAAGAATTTTAAAATTTGGATTTTTCTCAATTTTCTGGAATTTTCTGGGATTTTTCTGTAATTAAAAATAGGGTTTTAATTATTAAATAATTTTTAATTGATAATAAACAATATTAAAATATTATGAAAATAATATTTTTGTGTGTAAAATGAAAAACTAGACTTAGGGTAATTTTTCTGGAATTTATCGGGCCCCGGACCTATTTTTAAATCACATGAAAATAATTAGTTATTTATTAACTATTTATTTATTTATGTATTTTATTTAATAAAACCAAAGCCCAAATCCTTAACCCTGGCCCAGCCCAACCTCACCTGGCCCGTGGGCTACCGGGTCGGGTCGGGTCGGTCAGACCCGAACCCGCCCGCGAGCCCGACCCGTGACCCGCTTTCCCTTTCCCCTCCCACGAACCCGATTCCTCCGGCGGCCGCCGGCTTCTTCTGCCGCCCTCCGCGCCTCGCCGGCCACGTCGCCGTCCCCTCCGCGCTGCCCGGCCCACGACCCGCCTCCCCGCTCCGCCTCGCCCGGCGCCACCTGCTCCCCTCCAGCCCAATAAAAACCCCCTTTCTTCCCCTCCCTCCGGCCATCGAACCACCCCTCCCCGTCGTGCCAGCTCCGCCCTCCGTCCGCCGCTCCCCGCCCAGCCGCACAGCCTCCTCCCTCTTCCCTCCACCGCCTCCTCCTTCTTTCCCAGCTCCGGCCTCCTCCCCCCCCGCGAGCAGCAGCAGCCAACGACAGCGCCGTCGCGCCGCCTCCGCGCCACCAGCCAACCTCCGTGCCTCGCCGCCCTAGCCCGGCCAGCCGCTCCCCGCCTCAGCTCCGCCCAGCTCCGACGAGAAAATCCTAACCCTAATTCCTATTTCCCCTGTGTCAGACACAGGACACAGTGTCCTGTGTCGTGTCGGACACAGGACACAGTGTCCTGTGTCGTGTCGGACACGGTGAACCCAGTCCCGAGGAGCCCAGTTCAGGTACTCGTATCTCACTCCTCGTAGCTCTGATTTTGATTCCGAAAATTGCGTTGCGAAGCCTGTATGACCCTCTCGGTGCCCGGATAAACCGCTCGGGGCATCGCGTCCTGTGGTGATCGCACACCACGATCCAAAAACAGGAAAAATAATGCCCCGATTCACCCCAGAACTGGGTACGCCCCGCCAAATGGGACGACTTGGTTGCGCGCGTTCTTCACAGATACGTGCGCGTCATCGATACGGATGTGTGAGATTTCGCAGAAGTCGATTCGGGGGTGCGTGCACCCCGGGATCAACGCGTATCCGCGGACATCGCCCCGTATCCGACTTTTCTGAATTTTGACCTAACTTTGTGTACACACGTCGGATTGAAACAAAACTTGCGTCATCGGACTCGTAGCGATACGCTGGTCCTGTGACCCAAGTTTGGTTCAATTCTGAGAACGTTGACGAAATCGCGTGTCGTGGGCCCCACATGCCCCGCTCGACGGGCGATTTTGTGATCGGCTCATCGGAATCCAATTCTGAAAGTTCCGTTGGGTTCGTATCATCGTTCCTGACCTGTTGACACTAAGTTTGGTGAATTTGGAGACCTTTGACCCTGACACATTTTTCGGTGCAAAGCGGGCCCACATGTGGACCCCGTTTTGACCCGAAATTATCGTTTCTGCCCTTGTCTCCAAATTGGGCTCAAGGACATACATTTCTAACTGATTGATATTTTCTGGATCTGATGGTGATGTTTATTTCAGCAACCGGAGTACCGCCTGCAATTTCAGCTGAAGTCAGAGCCGCAATTGGAACCAGAACCACAGGCAAGTGTACCTCGCCAAAACTTGCGCTTTGCTACCTATTTCCTTGACTTGGTTATACATCAGTGGGCAAGTGTACCTTACCAAACCCTGCAGCTTGCTATATATTTTCTTGGCTTAATTTTGCATTAGTGGGCAAGTATAGCTTGTCAACTCGCAGTGATTCCTGTTATAGTATTTTACTGGAGTTCTTGTAGATTCATATATAAACTTGTTTAACTGCTCAACCCAGGACACCTGACACTATTCATATAACAGAATTTCCCTGAGATATACAGGGTGATTCCGTATAGGATACATATTCATGACATATACAGTTTACATGCTTAGTTTATATCTTGACTTGTTGCATTAGCTTTAATCCTACGTGTCATGGACATGAGACGTGAGATTTCATTGGGTAGGAAGAGTATTACCATAACAAAGGCTGATTATATTATATATATTGACATCTGGATGTGTCTTAGTCTCTGACACAGAGCTATGGCACCAGTTCTGGCCCTTCGAGAAAATACTGCTATGGTTTCTCCGACACTGATCCTGTAGTAGCCTCAGCCTGAGTATGACTAAAACTCTCACTTGCATATCACTTAGCTGGTTATATAGTTTACCCTAAGGTTTCATTTATTGCTGCACTGCATTTATTTTGGCTTGTATTTTCTGTACCTTGTTATGTCCCCTGAGGACCTGGAATGGACTATGTCCCCAGGTATAGCTGAAGAGATCTACCCCGAGGTGTACGGAACAGGAGCACTTCTCAGAACAGAACAGGAACCTGAGGACGAGATCGTGGCAGAAGACTTCTCCTGAGTACCGGCTCCATATACGCAGTATTTCTATTTCCAGTTGATTTAATTCCTGTCTATTTGCATTTTGATGTACCAGACATATTCTCGGATTATTCCCGAGACACTTATTTGAGATTGCTTATTTATTCTATTGCATTATTTCTGGCATTTAATCTGTGATTATCTGTTATGGATGAGATTAGTATAGACTGTGACTTGTAATAATTGTTCTATTTCCTGTTAGACTACAGCTTAAGCATGCCCTGATGGATCCATTAAATTGGGTTGTCCATCGGTGCGTGCTGCTGGCCATTGCCACGTGTCCAGTCCCTCGATATTTTAGGACTGGGGCATGACACCTCTCGAATAAAAGAATGAATCATCTTCGTAATGAAGCAAGAGCTTTGGTCCATATTTACATGACTCATGTAGGAATATGAGCACTATGGCTCATATCTCGTTTACCCATATATATATATATATATATATATATATATATATATATATATATATATATATATATATAAACACGGTATAAATGAGCAAAATTATAATCAGGGTTATGGTTCGAAAGTTGTCATAGAAATTTTAAAAGTTGTGCACGACGACGTTGACGAGCGCAAAGACAGGATGGCTCTCGCCGGCATCTTCCAAGGAGTACCAGAGGATGTTCTCCTCACGTTGGATGAGAAGGACTCGGCCAAAGAGGAGTGGGAAATGCTCAAGATGATGCACATTGGCGCAGAACACGTCAAGGAAGCAAA
Source organism: Iris macrosiphon (assembly GCA_036927795.1). Taxonomy (NCBI): domain Eukaryota; kingdom Viridiplantae; phylum Streptophyta; class Magnoliopsida; order Asparagales; family Iridaceae; genus Iris; species Iris macrosiphon. The sequence continues at coordinate 156,003,021 of JAYESA010000015.1, forward strand.
GTTGCAAACCTTAAAGAGTGACTTCGAGACGATTCGCATGAAGGATAGTGAGTCAGTGGACGACTTTGCCATGAGGTTGACGGCACTTATTAACGGCATTCGAGTGCTGGGTGAGAAGGTGGAGGAGACCTCCGTCGTCCAAAAATTCCTTCGTGCTGTGCCGACATGATTCATGCAGCTCGTGACTCCGATCGAGCAACTGCTGGACCTCAAGACCATGACAGTTGAGGAGTTGATCGGTCGTCTAAATGCCTACTAAGAGCAACTTCATGGCTACGGCAATAGGGAGAAGGAGCAACACCTGCTGCTCACACATTCCGAGTGGCTTGCTTGGCTGAAGAAACACGACGGCGGTGACTCCTCCTTGGGATCAAAGATCTGCAGCGGCAACGGTAGTGATGGACGTTGTCATGGCAGGACGGACGACCGTGGCCGCGGCCTTAGCAAAGGCGGGCACGATGGCAAGGAGAAGGAGGGTGACGGTCGTGGATCCGGTGGTGGCCACGACAAGAACAAAATCAAATGCTTCAACTGCAACGTGTATGGGCACTATGCGTCAGAGAGCCGCAAGCAACGGCGTGATCGTGTTGAAGAAGCACTCCTCGCCAAGGCTGAAGATGATGAGCCCGCCATGTTACTGTCCATGCGCGCACAGGAGGCGCGTGACATGGTCATGCTCAACGAGGAGAAGGTTTGGCCAATCGGAGTATCGTGCCGGTGTGCAAGTGACATGTGGTACCTCGAGAATGGAACCAACAACCACATGACCGGTTATGAGGAGATATTCTCTGAGCTGGATACTTCAGTGAGGGGCACTGTCCGATTTGACGATGACACCGCCATAGAAATTTATGGGTGCGGGACTGTCATGTTCCAATGCCAAACCGGAGATCACTGTGTTCTCACCGACGTGTACTACATCCCATGTCTCAAGAGCAGCATCATCAGCCTCGGACAGCTCGACGAGAACGGTTGTAAAACCGTTATGGAAGGTGGCTTCCTGTGCATCTACAATCGAGAGAGGAGGCTTATGGCCAAGGTAAAGAAATTGGGGAATATGTTGTACACACTCAACCTAAAATGTGCACAGGCTGTGTACCTCTTGGTGTGCATCAAGAAGAAAGCATGGCTATGGCATAGACGCTACAGGCACCTCAACTTCCAGGCACTACAGAACCTGACGCACCATGAGATGGTGGAGGGCATGCCACACATACAACAAGTCGATAAAGTCTGCGATGGGTGTATGGTTGGAAAGCAACAATGTGCACCATTCCCGTCAATATCACTCTACCGCACGGACATCCCGTTGCAACTGCTACATGGTGATCTGTGCGGCCCAATCACACCTGCAACACATAGAGGTAACAAGTATTTCATATTTTTGGTTGATGATCATAGTCGGTATATGTGGATTGTTTTACTTAAAAGCAAGGATGGAGCTCTTGTTGCCTTCAAGAAAATTAAGGTCGGTGCTGAAATGGAAGCTGATACGAAGGTAAAAGTATTCTGAACCGATCGAGGTGGGGAGTTTACCTCACATGAGTTCTATGAGTATTGTGAGAAGTTGGGCATCAAGCGCTTTCTCACCATACCATATTCACCGCAACAAAATGGCATGGTAGAAAGGCAAAATCAGATGGTGGTTGCCATGGTGAGGAGCATGCTAAAGAGTAGGGGATGCCGGGAAGCCTCTAGGGAGAGGCTATTGCTACGGCAGTCTATCTCCTGAATTGTGCACCGAATCGGAGCGTCACCGGTAAGACCGTACGAAGCCTTATACCGAAAGAAGCCAAGAGTACAACATCTTTGAACCTTCGGCTATGTGGCGCGCGTCAAGGTGGTGGATCCGCACCTCACGAAGCTCGTTGATCGTAGCGTACCCATGGTGTTCATCGGGTATGAGCCGGGATCTAAGGCGTATCGAATGTACAACCCGATGACGAGGAAGCTACACGTGACAAAATATGCGGTGTTCAAAGAAGCTAGACAATAGGATTAGGAATCCAAGTCTGATCAAATGGTAGAAAATCCAGGTGAGGTGTTTACAATGTATTATCCATCTCATGATGATGCAGGGATCTAGAAGACAATGCACTGCTCGTCTGGTTCAGCAAATAGAGTTGGTGAGATGCATGGCTTGTCGAGTACAGCGGCAGCACCAGTGGGACGCGCGGATCGCCGATTGCAGAGCACAGCCCGCCAGTCATGAACGCTGAAGGAGCACTACCCGACTCATCGACATCCACGGGTGGGCTGAGTATGGAAGGCCCTGCGGCAAGTGGCTCATCTACACTGGCAAGGCATACTCGTTCTCTGATGGACATCTATGATGCCACAACGGAGGTTGAACTCGAAGACTCCAGTCTATGCATGTTTGTCATGGAGGAGCCGTCAAGTTTTCAAGAAGCCCAAAAGCATGCAAGTTGGAGGCATACAATGCAAGAAGTGATCGAGGCCATTCAAGATAGCGGTATAAGGGATATCGTTAATCTCTCAGCCGGCCACAAACCCATTGGGCTAAAGTGGGTATTCAAAGTGAAGAAGGATCCACAAGGTGGTGTTGTCAAGCACAATGCATGCCTCGTTGCCAAAGGCTACGTGCAAAAGCAAGGCATGGATTTTGATGAGGTTTTCGCATCGGTCGCACGATATGAGACGGTATGGATCCTCCTTGCATTAGCTGCACAAGAAGGATGGGAGGTGCACCACATGGATGTAAAGCCCGATTTCCTCAACGACGACTTGGAGGAGGAGGTGTATGTGGCACAACCGTCCGGCCACGCACAAAAGGGCAGTGAAGACATGGTCCTCAGGCTCAAGAAGGCATTATAAGGGCTACGTCAAGTGCCAAGAGTCTGGAATGCAAAACTTGACAAAAGCTTAATCTCACTCGATTTTGCACGGTGCCCAGTGGAGCATGTTGTCTACAAGAGAAATCTCGACGGTAGAAGTCTCCTAGTCGGCGTGTACATGGATGACTTGACCATCACAGGGACGAGCACCACTGAGATTGCTAGATTCAAGTTGCAAATGAAGGAGCTATTCAGCATGAGTGACCTTGGAATACTGAGTTATTACTTGGGGATCAAAGTACAATAAAAATCTCAAGGAATCTTGCAGTGCCAATCATCTTACGCAGCCAAGATTATTTAGAAGTGTAGCCTAACAGACTGTAACTCGACTCAAACACCAATGGAGGCAAGGTTGAAGCTGTCACGCCACGATTCCGTGGAATCGATAGTCGTCCCCCGGGCGTGACCGTCGTGCGGGCCTAGGTTGCGCACCGCATAAGACTAAGTATTTTATTTTCGCATAGCGAGCACATATTCAGAGTACGCAGATTAAATGAACACAGATTTGAAGCATGGAAATGTTATCTTTTTATTGATAATATGAACATCTATTACAAACTCCTTGAACTGAGTCATAAAGATTTGCCTCCCTTGGCTTACAAAAGTGTTAACACAAAATGAGATAGCAGTCCTGTACATTACATCCTTTACTACAACTCAAAATATAAGACCTCCGGTTGGAACGACGGCTTTGCCACGAAGCTGCATATTTGCTTGGTGGCTAGCTTCTTCTTCAAAATGCTTCAAAAGGTGGCACGGTCAAGGCGTGCCTACAGCTGGACTGGATTGGGGGTTTGTCTCCTGCTCCTCGCTTGGTTCTCCTTAGCGCGGGGAACCTGTTTCAACGAGGGTCAGTACATCGAAACGTACTGGTGAAGGCAAGCTAACCCAACTATACCAATCAACACGTTGTTTTAATGAAGCATGCATATTTATTATGGTCTTTCTATCTTGCCTTAGTTCATTTTACAGCAAGCAATAGATATAGAAATCAATGAAATAACCTGCCACCGCTCGGTGACATTTACATGTCCGTCTGAACCACCTGTATAATACTTACTCTGCCTTCCCTGCCAAGAAGACACAAGTTAGTTGCAAAAGGTTTAAATATACGAGGGGATCACTGGCTTGATGCCATAATGGACGTTATAGTCTATGGGCAAGGATGGTATGCAACGAAGTAGTGGAGGCGCTGCATAATCCTGCCCGGGACATGAGACTATCATGAAGTTCCGTCCGGATCGGATCGGTGCCAGTGCCCCAGCAACCGTCCGCAGGAACCCGAAGGCCTTGTGCACAAGTTGTCCGTGATCAACGGTGTTTGTGTTAAGTTTACCATTTATGTAACTGAGGCATGAAATCAGGAGATATGTAGCATTGTATGGTTTATTTTACATAGTCTCCCTGATCAATTGTTGCATGGCAAAGAGTGTTCTACATATAGCATATTTATAGAAGAAGTAAGCATTCTAACTTGTATTTATGCATATGATGAACAATTCAAACGAGCAAGCATGTAAGTAAGTAACCGTTCACAAGTTTCATTGACAAGCAATTGATCCAAGTCTATTCCCTTACTATCTTGATATCTTTTAGTTATTACTTGGTATCGTTTGATCGGGGCAAGCACGAATATAAGATTCAGATGTGAAGACTAGCAAGAAGGGCTAGCTAATCGGGATGGTAGCCACTCACTTAGTAGTTGGAAGGAAGAAGGAAAGAAGTGCCTTAGGAGTCCGTTCGAGCGGCGCCTACTGCTGGATCACCTGCATTGCCATGAACAGCTGATCAATACCTCTTCCACTCTTTCCATTATCAAAATTGAAGTGCAGTTTGAAGAACGAAAATAATAAAATCCATTGAAACCGTTCAAAAAATCTCAAACAAATCCGAAAACTAACTCAAAGCACGAAAACAACAAACGACAGCAAAAACTAGGCAACAAAAGAATGCAGCGGAGAGGTCCCTCCTGACTCTGCCGCTAAGTCGATCCCGGGGGCACGGTCCACTGAATATGGGAATCGATTCCGAAGAAGCAAATCCATAAAGAGGATGGGTTCTTATTTTAATCTATCCCGATCGAACGATACCGTCTTGTATTTCTTAGCCGCGCTCCCCGAATAGGGGGAACGGGACACCACATCCTACCCAACTAATTAGAAGTTTCGTCCCGAAACTTAAGGAATAGAACCTACCACTAGGAAATAATGAGGGGAACCTTTCCCTCATCTCAGATTCAAGCTCCCAAGTAGATTCTTCGACAAAGTGATTCCGCCAAAGCACGCGCACTAGAGGAACCGAACGGGTCCGAAGCAGCTTTTCTTTTCTATCCAAAATTTGTACAGGTTGTTCAACATACATCAAGTCGGGCTGAAGGTTCAGTTGTTCCAGGTCTACCACGTGGCTTGGATCGTACACATATTTCCTAAGTTGAGAAACATGGAATATATCATGTACGTCGGATAGGGATGGTGGTAGGGCAATCTGATAAGCAACTGAAGCAATCCGCTTTAGTATTTCGAACGGACCGACAAATCGCGGACTTAGCTTTCCCTTTGCTCCGAACCTGCTGACTCCTCGCATGGGTGAAACCTTGAGGAATACCCGATCGCCTACTAGGAACTCTAGCGGTCTTCGATGTATATCTGCGTAGCTCTTTTGACAGCTTTGAGCTACCTTTAATCTTTCTCGAATCAACCGAACTTTCTGGACAGTCTGCTCTACGAGCTCAGGGCCAAGTATCTGTAGTTCACCAACTTTATCCTAGCAGATCGGAGATCGACACTTTCGCCCGTATAATGCCTCATACGGCGTCATTTGAATGCTTGATTGATAACTATTGTTGTAAGCAAATTCGGCTAAAGGTAGATGAAGGTCCCAACTAGTCTTCAAGTCCAAGGCGCAGAGTCGCAGCATGTCTTCGAGGATCTGGTTGACACGTTCTATTTGGCCGTCCGTCTGTGGATAGTAGGCGGAGCTGAACTTCAACTTTGTCCCCATTGCTGACTGCAGGCTTCCCCAAAAATGTTATATGAATCGACCATCTCGATCGGAGACTATGGATACGGGCACGCCGTGGAGCCGAACGATTTCGTTGAGATATATCTGAGCCAGGCGGTCGGCACTCCAAGTAGATTTGATAGGCAGAAAGTGAGCTGACTTTGTGAGTCGATCGACGATAACCCAGACTGCATCATGTCCCCGTTGTGTCCTTGGCAAGCCAACAATAAAATCTATTGTTATATGATCCCATTTCCACTCCGGAATAGCAAGGCTTTGAAGCTCTCCTCCTGGTTTCTAGTGTTCGGCCTTTACTCTCTGACAAGCCATGCAATACGACACGAACTGCACCACATCCCGTTTTAAGCCGTGCCACCAAAACGTCGTGCGAAGATCCCGATACATCTTTGTGCTACCCGGATGAGAAGTATAACTAGCATAATGGGCCTCCGTGTGTATCTCTTTTCTGAGGGCCGCGTCGTTCGGAACGCACAGTCTTCCCTTCACTCGAAGCATCCCGTCCGTGCCTACCACAAAGTCGGACGCCTTTCCTGCTGAGATAAGGGCATGAATCTTTTGCAGGAATGGGTCGTCCTTCTGAGCGGCCTTCACTTTATGTAACAAGTCGGGTTTGAGGCACATTTGTGCTACTTGCGTCCACTTTTTGTATCTAATTTTCAGTGTAATGCCCAGTGATTCAAGATCTCGGCGCAGCCTATCATCAATAGCCAAACTCCCTACGAACACTCGACTCAATGTGTCAGCTACTACGTTTCCCTTTCCAGGCGTATATCTGATCATGAGATCGAAGTCGCTTAGGAGTTCAAGCCATCGCCGCTGCCGAAGATTCAAATCCTTTTGAGTGTACAAGTATTTTAAGCTCTTTTGGTCCGTGTAGATTTCACATGACACGCCATAAAGGTAGTGGCGCCACAGCTTCAGCACAAACACTACTGCAGCCAATTCCAAATCATGAGTCGGATAGTTCTTCTCGTGAGGCTTTAACTGCCTCGACGCGAAGGCTATCACCTTATCCCTCTGCATCAGAACACATCCCAGTCCTTTGCCTGATGCATCACTATATATTTTAAAATCATCCGGTCCGTTCGACAGAGTAAGGATTGGGGCAGAGACGAGGCACTGCTTTAACTCTGCAAATGAAGCTTCACAGTCGTCCGTCCAAGTAAACTTTGTACCCTTCCGTGTGAGCTGAGTCAAGGGTGAAGCAATTCTAGCAAAATTCTGTATAAACCTGCGGTAGTAACCTGCCAGTCCAAGAAAACTTCGGATGTCACTAGCTGACTGTCACGCCCCAGTCCCAAAATACGTAGGACTAGGATACGTAACCATGCCAGCCGCCCGTATATATGGCAACTCCAATATATGGAAACCATATATACGTGCGTACGCTGTATAATGAACAATAATTCACCAGTGGTATAATTAATCACTAGTCACAGGGTAATATCTAAATCTCATCCACATAATATCACATATGCAGGAATAACCAATAATCAGGTAACTAGATCTCAATAACAAATATCTAAAGAATGACAGTCGGATGAAAACAAATTCACTGCCGAAATAGAATATAAAAGGAACCAGATACACACCATATAAGAACAACATCTGACAATCACGAGGCTCGAAGAGCAGACCTCCTCAAAATATACGTAACATGTCCGGATCTGCGCTCCTGCGAATACTCATGAACATCTACACCTGGAAGGGGACCAGGTCCTCAGAGGGACATAACAAGATACAGAAAACAACATGCCATGTATGTAAATACGGAATAAATAAATAAATACAGGGTGTGCTAACCATCTAAGTGAATACAATTTAAAGACCTGGTAGTACGCATGAAAATGTGTAGGCTAGACATATGCTGACGTAATTCACCAATCGTCATGACTGGCTAGTATATGTGTCATATGCCCTCAGACGCATGGGCACTCTGCAATCGTCCATCTCCGAGGAGCATGGAACGAAGGATAAAAACTCAAGGAGGGGGGTGTCCCATACGCCTACTAGATGTTTTTCCCGCCCAATATAGATGTACAAGTCGTGAAAATGACTTGGACACCTCCTACTATGATGCAAGTCTCAGTAAAATAATCAACTAAGCTAAATACCGTTACACGTGTTGCTCACACTGATGGCCAGTCGCGCATGAGGCACGCGTCCCTACATGAACTCACTCTGTGACGTGTAATGATACGTGTCAAGGCCTAGGAAGTTATATCAATAACTTCACAACTTTTAGGTGGGTCTACTAGACACTAGGTCAGACACAAGTCATAACGTCAACGCCTTCGTTGACTGCACCCGAGTTTTCTCGGACGCGCACATTTATATTTTATTAAAATAAATAAACATATAACTAACAATAACTGAATTTAAACAGTACAACAAGGCAAGGTATACTTGCCTGGCAAGAGAGCTGCAAAATATAACGTCCAGATGTCAAATGCCAAAAGTCAGAAACTATGGCCTCAGAATAAATGTCTCCGGATGCTGAAATAAATATCACTAACAGTCTCAGAAAATATCAAATAGCTAGAAACGCCTGTCCTTAAGTCCAATTTGGACACAGGGGCAAAAATGACAGTTTTCGGTCAAAGCGGGGTCCACATGTAGGCCACTTTGCACCGAAAAGCGTGTCAGGGTCAAAGGTCTCCAAATTTGCCAAACTTAGTGTCAATAAGTCCAGAACGTCGATACGAACCCAACGAAATGTCCAGAACTAGATTCTGATGTGCCGATCACAAAATCGCCCATCAAGTGGAGCCTGTGGGGCCCATGATACGGGATTTTGTCAACGTTCTCAGAATCGAACCAAACTTGGATCACAGGACCAGCGTATTGCTACGAGTCCAATGGCGCAAGTTTCGTTTCGATCCGACGTGCGTACACAAAGTTACAGTATATTCCAGAACAGGAGGATACGGGACGTTGTCGGCGGATACGCGTTGATTTCGGTGTGCACGCACATCCAAATTAACTTCTGCAAAATCCCGCACGTCCGTATCAACGGCGCGTACGTTTTGGTAAAGACCGCGTGCGACCAAGTCGTCCCGTTTGGAGGAGCGTACTCAGTTCCGGTGTGAATCGGGTCATTGTTTTTCCTGTTTTTGGATCGCGGTTCGCGATCGCCACAGGACGCGATGCACCGAGCGGGTCACACGGGCATCGAGAGGGTTACATAGCCTACGTGTCACAATTGACGGAATTAAAAACGGAACTATGAGAAGATAGAATGGGTTACCTGAACAGGGCTCCGTGGAATGAATTTTCCTGTGTCTGCGAGGAGATGCGACATGACACGATGTCTGGTTGCCGTGTCCGGGCCGTGTCCAGCTGCTGTGTTTAGTCCGAATCCAGTGGAGACTCGCCGGGGCTTCGCCGGAGGCGCTCAGGCGGAGCTCATCGGTCAGCGGGGCGTCCGGGCAGGGCACGGCGAGGCGGCTGGGAGAGGGGAGACTGCTGTGTCGAGCCGGGGTGGCTGTGCACAGGGTCGGGTGGCGCGAAGCTGGCCGGTTGGGGGTAGTTGAAGGTGGTGGTGGTGGTGTTCCGGCGGGCCAGAGCTGCACAGGGGGTCGGGGGGGATCTGGAGCCGCTGCGGGGTGGGGAATCGCCCAGTCGGCTAGTCGGGGGAGGTGGCTCGGAGCTGGGGCGGAGGAGAAGTCCGGAAGGAGGTCGGGTGGAGTGGAGGAGGAGGAGGAGTGGGTCGAGGTGGCGGTGGTGGACTGTCGTCGTTGTGGAGGCCGGCTAAGGCGGAGCTCATGGTGCAGAGGAGGAGGAGGAGGAGGAAGAGTGGGTCGAGGGTGGGTCGACTCGCCGGGGGGGGGAAGGCGGAGGTCGGGGTCGGGGAAAGGGGCTCGGGGGAGCTGCTGTCGAGGCCGGCGGGGGCCGACGCTGGCGGAGTGGGTGGCGACGATGATGATGGTGGTGGAGGCGGGCTGTGATGGGGGTGGCGGTGGAGATGGGGGCCGGAGGAGAAGAGGGCTCGGGGAGAGAGGAGGTCGAGGCCGGCGGCTGGGAGGGGGTCGGCTCCGGCCAGGGGGCTCGCCGCTCCGGCGAGGGGAGGGGGGTCGGCTGTGGGGGAGGGTAGAGTTAGGGATTTTTCTTTTTATTTTTCTTTTCTTTTCTTTTATAGAAATAAATATAGATATTTTAAGTAAAATATCTAAAGATATTTTACAGGATATTTTTGGGATATGTTCGGGATATTTTCGGGTGGGTCCCGCCTCCAAATGGACGATGCAGGTTCACCGGCCAATGAGAGGGTGACACCTCACAGGAAAATTTGCAGAAAAGTCCCTATAATTTTATAAATTGCGTAAAGGTCATATTTTGGGAAATTGCGCAATTACGACATTGTCTGAGAAAAATACCCGATTCCTGAAAATACTAAAATTCACAAAATTGAAGGGAAAAGCTGTGTGAGGATCCTGAGGGGGTGGGGGTGAGTCTGGGCAGGGACTGGGCCTGGTTTTCTTGGGTGATACGGGCCATCGTATAAATTAATTAATAAATACTGTGCACGGTGTTCTCTAATTATTTAGAGGCAGGTAGGGCCATAATTTTAGTACGGTGTCAATATACTAAATGTAGTATACTCAGTGTAGAAAAATAACGTATTTTTGTCTGGGCAAAATAGGTGCATGTTGGGCCTCTAATGTCTGTTGGAACAGAGATGGGTACAGGTCTGGGAATTTAAATACGTACGATGGTGACGATATTTGTGCGTCTCAAACGAGGCTCAAAGTAAAGTATCTGGGAGTTGCACAAAGTACAAAAAAATAAACTAACATGTCTAGGACAGGTATGTGAACTTTGTTCGGGGATAACAGTCAAGGTAAAGCTCCGAATAATTCGGTGATGGACAGGTACACAAATCAATAGGATATGTAAGCAAAATTAATTAAAATATTGCCATAAATCCTAAATTGTTAAAAATAATCCTAAAATGCTGAAATCTGATCGAGGGGGTTTACACTGACTCCGGTCGTTTCCACTGCATAATGGCTTCTACCTTCTTCGGATCAACTGAAATGCCTTCCGAAGAGATGATATGTCCCCAAAAGGATATACTGTCTAGCCAAAACTCACATTTATTCAATTTGGCATACAACTTATTGTCTCGAAGGGTTTGCAGCACCATCCGCAGGTGTCCTGCGTGCTCATCCCTAGTTTTCGAGTACACCAAGATGTCATTGATAAAAACTACTACAAATTTATCGATGAAAGGCCGAAATACCCGGTTCATCAAATCCATGAATGCAGCAGGTGCATTCATCAGTCCAAACGGCATTACTGTGAATTCATAATGTCCGTAGCGGGTTCGAAAGGCAGTCTTCGGCGTTTCTTCGGACTTAATCTTCAAGTGGTGGTAACCTGAGCGAAGATCGACCTTAGAAAACATCGTTGCCCCCTGTAGCTGATCAAACAAGTCATCTATCCGTGGCAGAGGATATTTGTTTCTGATTGTGACTTTGTTCAATTCTCTGTAGTCTATGCAGAGGCGTAGAGTTTCGTCTTTATTCTTCACGAAGAGCACAGGCGTACCCCAAGGAGACACGCTCGGACGGATGAACCCACGATCAAGTAATTCTTGAAGTTGACATTTTAATTCCTTCAGTTCTGTAGGAGCTATTCTGTACGGAGGCTTGGAAATCGGCTGCGTGTTTGGAAATGTGTCGATAGTGAATTCAATCTCTCGGTTGGGCGGCATGCCGGGTAGTTCGCTCGAAAACACATCGGGAAACTCTGCCTCAACGGAAGTAGACTCGACGTTTGCGTAGTCCTGTCGTGTGTCCCAAACCTACGCTAGAAATCCCTGGCAGCCCGAGTGGAGCATTCGCCGAGCAGATGTTGCAGATATCACCATGCAGGCCTTGGTCGCATCTGTCGCTTGACTACTAGTGTAACAGAACTCGGCTTCTCCAGGTAGACGAAAAAGGACGCGTTTCTCTGCACACTCTATAGTTGCCGCGCAGGCGCCAAGCCAGTCCATACCCAAAATGATGTCGTAGTCCCGAACGTCTAGAACTAAAACATCAAGCGATAGTTTCCTTCCTCCAATACAGACGTGACCACCTTGGCAGACTGAACGAACAGGTATTTTCGTACCAGATGGGGTGCTAACACTTAAATCTAAATGCAACGGAGTCATTTCTATATTGTTCTCCGTGGCAAAGTTTGTAGATATAAAGCTATGTGTTGCACCAGAATCGAATGGAACACGAGCAGGTATGTTATTAAAAAGTAAAGTACCTGACACAACGGTATTCGAGGCCAAAGCTTCTTCTCGTGTCATGGTATAGACCCGACCTTGAGCCTGATTACGCCCTTGCTGAGGCGCAGCTCGGTTGGCCTGGTTTGCTGTAGTCTGATTTGGTTGTTGAGTGCGATGATTATGGCGGCTCTGAGGACAATCACTTATCCCGTGGTTCGCATCTCCACAAATGAGGCATAAGCCTAGTTTCTGACGGCATTTATCGGCCGTATGGTAGAGCTTTCTGTAGAAGAAACATGGTGGCCCTGGATTTCCCTTTTTTAAACCGTCGTTGTTAGGGCACTTTGCAGCGGCGTTTCCTCTATCGTTGCCTTGGCGTTTGTGATTGGAGGTTTGCACAGCGCCGGCAGCAACGTGAGGATACTGCGGTTCGAGGGAGAGGGCATGGTTTAAAACTTCCCTCATTGTCTGATACTGTGGAACGACTACGTGCGCATGGATGCCAGGATGTAGCCCTCCTTCGAATCGTCTGGCACGACTCACTGCATCCGGTAGATAAGAACTAGCAAATTTGGCTAGTTTGTTAAATTCTGCAGAGTATTGCTTAACCGTCATGCTGCCCTGTCGTAGTTGTATAAACTCGTTTTCTCGCAGACGGCGTACAGGCAGGGGTATAAACTCCTCCTCAAACGCGGCACGAAAAGTCGTCCACGCGATCGCCTCCTCTCCATGGCCAAGTTGAAGAGATCGTCGATGCACGTCCCACCAATCGTGCGCATTGAGGCGAAGCTGTAGTTGGGCACAGGCGACGCGCTTGTCTTCAGGCACTTCTAGGAGAGAAAAATGGTCTTCAAGCTCGGTGAGCCAATCTAGGGCCACGATTGGGTCCTCAGTCCCTTTAAATGGCGTGTTGCAGACCTTCTTGAAGTTACCAAAGGTGAAGGCAGTCACTTCCCTCATCCTTGGTATTAGCGGTGTCTCGACTTCAAGGATTGGTTGTTCCACCGGAGTCGTTGCTGTCGCTGCGGACTGGTTGGAGGCCATAGGCTGAACAAGCTGCTGCAGGGTATCTACTTGCTTTTGTTGGACTGAGAGTCGGGCCTCTAGGTTGCTCTCGAACTTGGCTTGGCGGACATCATCTCTCTGTCGTTGTGCTTCTAACATTTGCATCACTTGCTGAAGCGGATCTGCTCGAGACATGCCCCGTTGGCTCCGAGAGCTTCCTGAAGTTTTGGAACTGCTCTCCTGAGCCTGTGTCTCGCCTGGTGCTAGCGCTGATGGTTGCGCTTACGTTATTCCTTCAAAAGAAGGTAAATTATATCAGGATCATAAGGTATTATGGACTTATTGCATGAACGTATCACATTTTGGCCTTAACGAGTTCAACAGTTCGCACATGGATTTATCGTCAAAGGAACTTTTCTAGTTCAAGGGTCAAAGGAACTTTGAAGCTGTGCTCTGATACCAACTTGTCACGCCCCGATTCCGTGGAATCGATAGTCGTCCCCCGGGCGTGACCGCCGTGCGGGCCTAGGTTGCGCACCGCACAAGTCTAAGTATTTTATTTTCGTATAGCGAGCACATATTCAGAGTACGCAAATTAAATGAACACAGATTTAAAGCATGGAAAAGTTCTCTTTTTATTGATAATATGAACATCTATTACAAACTCCTTGAACTGAGTCATAAAGATTTGCCTCCCTTGGCTTACAAAAGTGTTGACACAAAATGAGATAGCAGTCATGTACATTACATCCTTTACTACAACTCAAAATATAAGACCTCCGGTTGGAACGACGGCTTTGCCACGAAGCTGCATATTTGCTTGGTGGCTAGCTTCTTCTTCAAAATGCTTCAAAAGGTGGCACGGTCAAGGTGTGCCTACAGCTGGACTGGATTGGGGGTTTGTCTCCTGCTCCTCGCTTGGTTCTTCTTAGCGCGGGGAACCTGTTTCAACGAGGGTCATTATATCGAAACGTACTGGTGAAGGCAAGCTAAGCCAACTATACCAATCAACACATTGTTTTAATGAAGCATGCATATTTATTTTGGTCTTTCTATCTTGCCTTAGTTCATTTTACAGCAAGCAATAGATATAGAAATCAATGAAATAACCTGCCACCGCTCGGTGACATTTACATGTCCGTCTGAACCACCTGTATAATATTTACCCTGCCTTCCCTGCCAAGAAGACACAAGTTAGTTGCAACAGGTTTAAATATACGAGGGGATCACTGGCTTGATGCCATAATGGACGTTATAGTCTATGGGCAAGGATGGTATGCAACGAAGTAGTGGAGGCGCTGCATAATCCTGCCCGGGACATGAGACTATCATGAAGTTCCGTCCGGATCGGATCGGTGCCAGTGCCCCAGCAACCGTCCGCAGGAACCCGAAGGCCTTGTGCACAAGTTGTCCGTGATCAACGACGTTTGTGTTAAGTTTACCATTTATGTAACTGAGGCATAAAATCAGGAGATATGTAGCATTGTATGGTTTATTTTGCATAGTCTCCCTGATCAATTATTGCATGGCAAAGAGTGTTCTACATATAGCATATTTATAGAAGAAGTAAGCATTCTAACTTGTATTTATGCATATGATGAACAATTCAAACGAGCAAGCATGTAAGTAAGTAACCGTTCACAAGTTTCATTGACAAGCAATTGATCCAAGTCTATTCCCTTACTATCTTGATATCTTTTAGTTATTACTTGGTATCGTTTGATCGGGGCAAGCACGAATGTAAGATTCAGATGTGAAGACTAGCAAGAAGGGCTAGCTAATCGGGATGGTAGCCACTCACTTAGTAGTTGGAAGGAAGAAGGAAAGAAGTGCCTTAGAAGTCCGTTCGAGCGGCGTCTACTGCTGGATCACCTACATTGCTACGAACAGCTGATCAATACCTCTTCCACTCTTTTCATTATCGGAATTGAAGTGCAGTTCGAAGAACGAAAATAATAAAATCCATCGAAACCGTTCAAGAAATCTCAAGCAAATCTGAAAACCAACTCAAAGCACGAAAGCAACAAGCGACAGCGAAAACTAGGCAACAAAAGAATGCAGCGGAGAGGTCCCTCCTGACTCTGTCGCTAAGTCGATCCCGGGGGCACGATCCACTGAATATGGGAATCGATTCCGAAGAAGCAAATCCATAAAGAGGATGTGTTCTTATTTCAATCTATCCCGATCGAACGATACCGTCTTGTATTTCTTAGCCGCGTTCCCCGAATTGGGGAGAACGTGGCACCACAGAAGCTGAGCAAGTCAAGCTCAAGTCCCCAAGTTGATAAAACCAACTACCGCAAAATAGTAGAAAGTCTCCTCTACTTGGTAAATACAAGACCGGACATAGCCTATGCGGTTGGGATCGTAAGCCGTTACATGAAGGCACCAACAGAGCAGCACATGGCTACCATAAAACAAATCTTAAGGTGTGTTCGTGGTACAATTGATTTTGGTTGTTGTTACGTGAAAAATGGCAAGGAAGAACCAAGTCTTGTGGGCTATAGCGATAACGATATGGCTAGATATGTGGATGACCGAAAGAGCACTACCGAAGTTGTATTCTTCCTTGGCTCAAACCTGGTGACTTGGGCATCACAAAAACAGAAGACAGTGGCATTATCATCGTATAAAGCAGAGTACATTGCAGCTACTACCGTAGCCTGTCAAGGCATTTGGCTGAGGCATCTCCTTGGCAAAATGAAGACGCAAGGCAATAAAAAAGTGGTACTCAAGGTGGACAATAAATCAGCAATTGTACTTTGCAAGAATCTGGTTCATCAGGACAGGAGGAAGCACATTGATACAAGTTACCACTTCATACGTGAATGCATGGAAGATGGGAAGATTGAGGTAGAGTATGTTGCCACGGATGATCAGCTGCCGGACATTCTCACCAAACCACTTGGGAGGCTTAAGTTCTTGGAGATGCGCCAAAAATTGGAGTTCAAGCCGTCAAGTAGCAACTTGATTAGGAGGGTGAATGTTAAGAATAATCATGTCACATTCAACATAACTACCGAGCCTTTTGTAATTACCTATTCTTTTGCTATGTCCTACTCTTTAGGGGTTATGTGTCAATAGTTAAGCTACTTAGAAGTTCCATTGTACTACCTATATAAAGGCTTCATTCTATGCTAATAAAAAACAAGAATTAATTCTCCTCTCTCCCGTCCAATATTTGCTTCTCTGGGCCAACAATGACCGCCTAAAATCAGCAGGGGTGTGATGGAGCCACCCCTAGTAGAGCCAGGCACTGCAGCAAGCAAATCAAGAAGAAGGGGGATGGTCAGATCAGGCCCTCGAAGACGACCTCCTCCGAACGACATAGGCCCAATGAACCGGGCACAAGTCTCGGTTCTGACGATTAAAGGGGCCCGGAGGAGGGGGCTCCAGAGACGAGGGGTAAAGGAGGAGCTGAAATAAGGACAGAATTCGACGCACCTAAACCTGCTACCGACAACCCATATATATATATATATATATATATATATATATATATATATATATATATATATATATATATGCCAATGAATTCTAGCCTAGTGGTTAAGACCGATGCATATTACCCAGGAGGTTCCGTGTTCGAGCCTCTTGGGCGCCATTTAATTTTTCTTTGGAGGAATTAAGTAGTGAGTTGGTGATGGGTGCAGCGCACCTGCGGTACAGGTGCGGGCCTACGAGCCGAGATGTGTGGGACCTTCGGGCCGGGATGTGGTGGACCTTCGAGCCGAGTTTGTAGGCCTTCGGACCAGGAGTCTATAACACAATTACCTCTTCCAAATATATATATATATATATATATATCCCCCCTTAAGCATCTCCCTAGCATTTCCGGAATAGCAATTGACGGATCTTATTTAAGTCATATAATCTTAATTGTTGATTTGAACAATTCAAATCAAATCAACAGTTAAGATTAGATGACTTAAGCACAATCTAATGGTTGTGATCATGGAGATGCTAGGGGAGATGCTTAAGAGGGGATTTGGATCCCTCCGATATAAAAGTATATCCGTTGGATCTTATTTAGGTTATCTAATCTTAATTGTTGATTTGAACCATTCAAACCAACAGTTAAGATTAGATGACTTAAGCACAATCCAACGGTTGTGATTATGGAAATGCTAGTAGAGATGCTTAAGAGGAGATCTGGATCCCTATATCGGAGGGATCCAGATATCCTCTTAAGCATCTCACAGTTTACGTCCTCACAATTATATGGAAATGTAGCTATTATATACTTATTATACTATAACAATATCCACGTATGAAAAGTTGTCTTCCACATACACTTGTTCACGTAGAGTTAGTTGTTCAATATTGCATGTACTTTTTTTTTTTTTACCATCATGTCATATATGATCACTCTTATTTTTGGTTATCATGTTTAGTTCATATAAGTTTATCTCGCTACTTACTTTATATATATATTCTGACTACATATTCATCAAACAGCTTTAGACGACGATCTTTGTCCCTAGGTGTATACTAAGTATATTATACTGACATCAATAATATACTTAATTCTTCCACTGATGACTTCGAGTAGCATATTTTTTCCTCATTGTCTCATGTTCTTTCTTAGTTAACTAGTTTAGTTTAGATGATTATTTATTTCATCGGGTTTATGTAGTTTGGCTTAAACTTTTGATGGATCATTATTTATGTCACTTGAGATTTTTAGCTTATTATTCTTTCTTGGTATTGTGACCTTAGTACCGTGGATCTGTACAATTTCGGACTATATTGCGAATATCTTACATATAACATTGTGATGCCATATTATGGATTAGACTTGTAGGACATATGTATTGTACTATTGTCGATGTTGATACGTATTTTGGACGCACTCATGTACTCAAATTTCAAAAGTGGAAATAGATTTTGACACAATTCATGTGAGATTGCGTAAAAGTTGGAGTGTTTGCAAAAGATTTATAGTTTTCATTGATTAGATGGAGGTTGAAAATTGTGAAACCGTATTCTTTCTTCCTTAATTCCTGTCCATCAATCTCTTTATTGACTAGTCAACGAAAGAATCAATAACCATATTTTAGGTTTGTAAGGATCTCACAGCCAATACATTTTCATACACCTGTTATTTATCAGCTTGTAGACAAAGTCATCAATGACTTTGATATGGTCCCTTAGCTCTGTTTCGTTTACTTGTGGATGTTATAGAAAAAAAAGGCATCTTATTTATCAGCTTGTAGACAAAGTCATAAATTTTCCTTAATTTCAATGCATGTTTAGTTAAAAAAAAAAAATGCTCGGCTGAGCCAAGCTTTCATAAGCTTGAGCTTGACTTGATTAGAATTAACCAAGCTCGAACTCGAACTTGATAATTTTTTAATTTTAGAGCTTGAGCTTGGTTCGAGCTCGTTTATATTAAGCTTGAGCTTGGCTTGGTTTGAGCTCGAGCTTGGCTTGATAAGCAAGCTTGATTCAAGCTTGATAAACAAGCTTGATAAGCTCAAACTCAAGCTCGTTAAGCTTAATTTTGAGCTTGTTCAGCTTTATTTCAAGCTCATTAAGCTTGATTTTGAGCTTAACGAACTTGATTTCAAGCTAGTTAGACTTGAATTCAAATACCTATAATATTAACAATTTATTTATAAAAATTTAATTTAAAAAGTTTCTTAATATCAATTATTAAGGACATATAATTATATACAATGCACACAGCCATATTGTTATAAAAACATGCATAAAATTTAAATTTAAATAACAAAATAAATTTGTAGACTGTCAACAACGAGCTCCTAAACGAGCTTCTAAACGAGCCAGCTTACGAGTTAGCTCGCAATCTTCTAAACGAACCAGCTCGCGAGCTCAAACGAGCCGAGTACTTCTAAGCTTGAGCTTGACTCGTTTATTAAACGAGCTCGAAAATGAAGTTTGAGCTTGGCTTGTTTACTAAATGAACCGAACTCAAACGAGCTTTTATCAAGCCGAACTTCGAGCAGCTTGCGAAC
Organism: Iris macrosiphon; assembly: GCA_036927795.1. Classification (NCBI taxonomy): domain Eukaryota; kingdom Viridiplantae; phylum Streptophyta; class Magnoliopsida; order Asparagales; family Iridaceae; genus Iris; species Iris macrosiphon. The sequence continues at coordinate 156,022,100 of JAYESA010000015.1, forward strand.
GGCTTGGCTCATTTGTAGCCCTATATATACGTACACTTTTGGAAGCCCAAGACAGTTGGAAAGCAATTGCACGGAGGAAAATGTCTCTCCTCACTCTTCTTCCACAGCTACTTCATCATACTCTCCTCTCCCACCCAATCCTGACTTCCATTCTCTTCTTGCTCCCCCTTTTCCTTTCATTTACTCTCTCCTCCTCCTTCTTCTGTAACCCTACCACTACTCCAAAGGGCAGCAGGCTCCCGCCATGTCCGCCGAAGCTCCCGGTCCTAGGCAACCTCCACCAACTTGGCGCTCTCCCTCACCGTTCCCTCGACCTCCTCTCCAAGAAATACGGCCCCATCATGCTTCTCCAACTCGGTCAGGCCCCGACCCTCGTCGTCTCGACCGTCGAACTCGCCCGGGAGATCCTGAAAGAGCAAGACCACAAGTTCGCGACCCGGCCCTCCCTAGCCTTCCCCCGAAAGCTCCTCTACGAAGGGAGGGACATCACATTCGCCCCTTATGGCGAGTACTGGAGGCAAGTGAAGAAGACGACCGTACTCCACCTCTTCAGCAACAGAAGGGTCCAAGCCTACCGCGCCACACGGGAAGAGGAGGTGTCTATCATGGTCGATCGGGTGATCTCGGCATCTTCGTCCCTCGGCCCCGTCAACGTGAGCAAGGCTCTCGGCACTCTCACCGTGGAATTCATGGCCAGGGTCACGGTGGGCAAGCACGCGAGAGACGAGATGGGGACCGATGCGGTTGCGGCGCTCATCGAGGAGAGCTCCATTTTGCTGGGAGCGTTCCACTGGGGCGACTACGTCCCGTGGCTCGCATGGGTCAGCGTGATCACCGGTGCGGTCTCGAAGGTGAATAAGGCCTTTCGGGATGCGAACAAGTTCTTCGACCACGTAGTAGAGGCGAGGAGGAAGGTTTTAGAGCAAGAAGAGGATGAGGATGAGAGCAATATTGCGTTTGTTGACATCTTGCTCTCTCTTGAGAAGGATCTCAACAGTCGACACTTCCAGTTTGGCAACGAGAACATCAAAGCGATCATAGAGGTCAATTTTTATAATAATATATCAGACCTAATTATGCCATGGTCTATGATAACTGTATTTTCGATTTTTCTTTTCTTAACAGAACTTATTTGGTGCGGGGACGGACTCAACGTCCATAGCCATGGAATGGGTGATGGCTGAACTCGTGCGAAACCCCGACGCCATGAGAAAGCTAAAAGAGGAGATAAGAGACGCGGTTGGTTCAAGAACCACAGTCACTGAAGATGACCTGATCAACATGTGCTATTTGAAAGCAGTGATCAAGGAAGCTCTAAGGCTTCACCCACCAAGCCCGCTGCTGGTCCCGAGGGAGCTCATGGAGGACACTGAGATCCAGGGGTACCATATCCCCAAGGGAACAAGAGCCTTTGCCAACATCTGGACCATCTGCAGGGACCCCCAGGTGTGGGACTCGCCGGACGAGTTCCGGCCCGAGAGGTTCGGAGGGCACAATCCGACCGACTTCATGGGGAACGATTTTGAACTCCTTTTGTTCGGCGCGGGCCGGAGGATGTGTCCGGCGATTAAGTTTGTCGTCCCTATAGTTGAGCTCGCAGTTGCAAACCTCGTTCACCAATTCGACTGGAAGTTGCCCAACGCCATGGGAGAAGGAGAGAAGAATCGAACCGGACCATTTCTGACCTAAAACTACACCTAAACCGAAACCATCCATTGCAAAACCGGGTGGGGATCGGTGTCGAGGTTTTGCATGATAATGTGCAGAATGGCAGGCAACTGCGGACGTCCTCAGCGGGCCGTACGGCCTCGAACACCTCCATCCGACCGTTGGGGTAACCCAAGCCTCCCCTATATAATATCTCATATTCCTCATCTCTTCCCTATCACCTAACCTATAGCCGCCAACCTCTCTAGAGGAGACCAACCAATCCACAAAACTTTTCTTCCATCGAAGACCCTCCAGCGAGAGCGGAGGCAGTCAAAATCAGCTACATATATCAGAGTATTCTATGTCCCGAGATACGATCAAGACTGTCTAGACATGTGAGGGTTTAATCTTACAACCCATAAGATATAAAACTGAGCTGGCAGTAGTAAAATATTTCCTGGTACTAGCTGACTTCAAAACAACTCATAGATACTCATGTAAAATATACGCAGTTTGAGAATAATTAATTACTTTTGCAGGTGTGGTAGAAATTATGTAGCTGACAATCAAAGAATGTCAACATTAATTAAATGCTTTCATTTCCATAATGATTTATAAGCATATAAAAATCTCCATGTCATTTTTGCTCAATAGGTAAACTATTTTGCTACTAACGATATATTGCTGGAAGGACGTACACAATTAATAACTCTTAATTATCACAGCTCTTGGACTATGAACAGAACAATCATGTATAAGTTACATGAAGATTATTTACAAATGACTCGCCAGAATTAACATGGACTAGTTCTTAAACTATGTGAGGTCAGATTGGTGTGTGTCGCACAAGTAAGCTTAATACTCAATGATCGGAGAGAATAGAAAGAACCAATCTAAGTCTAGTTTTTATCTAATTGGACAAGTGTAACATATAGTTTTAATCTAATTGGACAAGCGTAACATATAGTTTTAATCTAATTATAACATACAATTATGGCCATGTAATATTATTTTCTCAAACAATGTTACTTTGTGATATCAGATACTTGGATACCTGGTGTCTATGTCCTGTGCTGGAGTAACAAAGGTTAAGAGGGACTAAAATACAGTTATGTTATGATAGTGAAAGAAATAGAATGGGCAATGTAATTCGCTACCTTTACTATAAGTTGAAGTGTAACTTTAACCAATTACAATAAACGAGCGATAAACTGATACATCAAGAAGGCAATTAGTTAACCATCTTATGCACGGGTAAGGCTAGAACAAGTTTAGTGTTTCCCGTCTGTCAATATCACAGGATATAAGCAACTTGAGGAGTAGCATGATATTGATGCTGAAAATGGCAACTATCATAATAGGTAGAATATGGATGATAACAAATTTTAAAAAGACAGTTAATAAATTGAAATATATTCTATCTAGAAAGAAATCTTATGCATGTATCAAAATCTCACCTTCATAGAAGGATTCATCATCTGTGATTGATATTCCACCATATTCCACTAAAGTTATTTTAATAATTCAAGGTTGGAGAAGAACTGAAGCTAGTCACATACATAAATTTTGAAGAAACCACCACATTTCCCCATTCAATACAACAAGCTAAAGTATCAATTAAAGCCAAAGAGATCCATCTATGCAAGGGCTCTGGCTTGTTCATATGGGAAGCATCAATACAAGAGAGAACAACATTCCTTAGTAAGGGCAGAATTTGTCTGACAACAAACTTTTCACCAAGAAGTGCACCTGGTAATCAAATAGATCCATAGGTAATCCTAAGCCAAACTATCTTTACCAAAGGGTTTTGGACATAACAGAACTTTCTGACAAACCAATAAATTGAGTACCAATGCTAACCAAAGCATCAATTCCATCAGCACAGAGTCATTTCCCAAATGAATGGATTATTGGCAAGACTGTCTGGGACATAGGAGGTTAGTAATCAGATAAATCTACTTAATATACCTGATATCCAACAAATCAACCATGGGAGAACATGTAACATAAAGCTACATGTTGAACTGTAATGGGAATGCCTAACTCTTCACTGGAACCAATCGGCACTAGTGAAGCAACGAAAGCAGAAGCCTTGTTTGGTGAATTAAACAAATTTGAGATCACCAAAGGATGAACCTTCTCTAGATATGCTTGTTTACCCACAGGACCATATTTGCCTCCACGTGTAGCTCAAAAACTTCCAAGTCAATTTTGCCAATCATAACTCAATATCAAGTCCATCAATAGCTTAATATCAAGTCCATTCACAACAACACACAGAGGGAAGTTAAAAGGATATCTCAACTTTATACATGAAAGAAAGGATGTCATGCTTATCATACATTATATCTTCAACTGAAACATTACTCACTTTGATATAATCCGATAGAACTAGGCGATAAATTGCCTTTGTCGTATGGATCACGAAAATCCATTAATTAAAATTAGTATGCCAATAGTTTCCAGTGTTAATTCAGAATGACTTATCCGAGTAATTAGTAATAAGTTTATCATACATTATAGCTCGACACGTCGGAGACGGGGGTGGGGGGTTGGGGGGGGGGGGGGGGGGGGGGGGGGTGGCAACCGACGGCGGTGACGAAGGCTAGGGTGTCGGATGATGGCCGAAAAGGAAGGAGATGGGTGGAGAGGAGAAAGAGGGGGTTTCGTAATTCTGAGGTCTTTTGGAACTAGGAGGGAGGTTTGGGAGGGCTTTTGGAATTAGGGAGTAAATTTAGAATTATGGGGGAACTGAATAAAATTAAATTAAATTAAATTTATATAGGGTTTCAATTTGGAATGTATTTGGACTTATATAAAAGCGTTCCTAAGTAAAAGAGTTTTAAGGGTTTTTGAGGAGGAAGATCTGGAAGAGAAACCCTGGAGAAGACTTAAGGAAGAAGATGGAGGGTGACTTTGAAAATGTCACGTGTGCATTTTCTATTGGAGGGTGAACAAACACCATAGTATTTGTGGATGAACAAAAATGGACTCGGGGATGTTATGTTCGGGTGGAGAAACAAAGAGATGGGTAAAAGAGTTAAATAGTCAATAGCCATAAGTCAGAAAATAGGTCCTGACCCGCTGTTGTGTTCTGGATCCTAAGGCACCGAGTTCGGTCCGAGTTCAGTCCCTAGGGTCAATAAATAAAGCACGAGGTTCTATGCTAAATCAACCGAGTTCGGCCAGAATTCAGTCATCTGAGATTCAGAGACCAAGGTCGGCCCGAGTTTGATTTATTTTGACCAGAATTCATGTGTTCAAACAATAGTGGAATCCAGAATCCTTAGTTCTCGACGAATGCAATTGAAACTGTCCTCGGCTAGGGGTTTAGTGAATATTTCAGCTAGTTGGTATTTTGTGTCAACAAAATATAAACAAATATCTCTGTATAGCTGATGATCGCATTAAAAATGATGTTTAATCTCTATGTGTTTAGTACGTGAGTGACATATTGAATTTTTGGTGAGATTGATTGTACTAGTGTTGTCACAATAGAATGGTATATCTTTGAAGAACAAGTTATAGTCTTCTAAGATTTGTTTCATCCACAAAAATTGTGTACAACAACGACATGCAGCTATATACTCAGCTTCAGTACTTGAAAGGGCAACAAAATTTTGATGTATACTAAACCAAGAGACTAAAGCTTTTCCCAGAAAATGACACGTGCCACTGATGGTTTTACAGTCAACCTTGCATCCAAGTAAAATCAACATCCGAATAACCAATTAGGTTGAAGGGCGTGGTTTTAGGATACCAAAGGACCACCGCTAAAATTCCTTTAAGGTATCGTAAGATAAGTTTAATGGCATATATGTTGATTATTTAGGATTAGCTTGAAATCTAGCACAGAGGCAAATGATAAACATAATATCATGACGACTAGCAGTTAAGTGAAGTAGACTATTAATCATACCTCGATACTTACGTATATCAACAGATTTTTCTTGTTAATCCTGATCAAGCTTAGTAAATGTTGTCATTGGAGTTCCAATTGATTTGATATTGTCCATGTCAAAGCGTTTTAGCAATACTTTGTGTACTTAACTTTATTTATGAATGTGCCTTGAGAGTTCTGTTTGATTTGCAGTCCTAGAAAAATCTCCTATCATGCTTTTTTCAAATTCAATATGTATACACTTAGCAAAATTTTATAAAGTAATTTGTTAGTAGACAAAAAAATTATGGCATCTACTTAAATTGTACTAAAAAAAGAGTGTCATCAAGTGCTTTGATAAATAGTGTCGTGTCAACCTTCCCTTTTGAAAATTCATTATCAAGTAGAAAGGAACTGAGGCGCTCATACCAAGAACGTGGAGCATATTTGAGTCCATAAAGAACCTTACGTAATTTGAAAATATGATTAAAAAATTTAAAATCTTCAAAACTAGGAGATTGTTCAACAAAAACTTCTTCTTTTATAAAAATATTTAGAAAATTATTTTTCACATCCATATGAAAAATTTGAAATTATGAAAACTAACAAATATACAAAACATACGAATAGACTCAAGTCTCGCAACAAGAGCATATATTTCATCATAGTTAATGTCTTTTTTTTTATTAAAGTCTTCAACTACTAGACTTGCTTCGTTCATTTAAATTGGATGAACATCATGAACTTAAAAACGTATTCTTGGCTGATGGACATGGAAGGAAATTTGTTTATGCTTTTTTGTTGACGTAGTTGTGATTAACACAATTTACGTTTTAAATATGTATTCTATGATATATTTGTATTGTCTACGAGTGTTAACCACCCACCGTAAGCAATCCACTATGTTTGGTGTCGCTTTATCATGTAATGAGAAAAATTAGACCTTTTGTTTGATTATTTAAAACAAAAAAATTATGCAATGGGAGGGAACAAGTTGTATGCTATTATTATTTCCAAAATTTTTGGATGGAGGCCCGGAAGCACGTGGAGGATGTTGGGGCCAATGGCCAGAGGCCACGTAGGTGGGGGGCTTGCTTCCGGGACCATTAGGTGTTACTGGAGCATCAACAACTTCTACAATCAGGAATAGGAGAACCAAAAGACTTAATGGTCTCATCCCCTTGACTCCCATTCAGTTCCAGTCCACGTGTCAAACGCACAGCCCTCGTGCTAGTCTGAACAAAATTTGTTGAGATTATGGGATCTTTGCATTTGGCATTATGCATGGAGAAAGTAAGTCACGTGGGTCATATTTAAATAGGGATGTAAGATGAACATGATAGTCCTTTGTTCGTACGAGTTCGACTCGATAAGTGGTTCAACCGTAGGTAATCCGATCTAATTAACAAACATGACATGAACAACTTTCTGGATCCGTTTAGAATTTCAACTAAAATTCGATCATATCCATGTCCGATCCGAAATTTTGAATTAAGTTCGAAAAGTTTAGATTTTAAGTTAATTAAATTATAACTTCAGCACCTAAGTATACTTCCAATAAATTTCTAACCATGGCAGACCACTCAAAGCATCACCTTTACGTGGGACCCATGAGCTCAAAACAAATCATCCACTCAAAAAACAAGGTTAATTCTAAAGGAACATTCCAAAGTTACTTAGGACAGTCCCATTTTTAGGACTGTTAAAATTTTTTGATAGTCCTTCCAATATGTAGGACTATCAAAAACCTAAATCTTTAGTACTGTAAAAAAAAAAAAATGATAGTTCTTCCAATAGGTAGAACTGTAAAAAAATTTGACAGTCCTACATTTTTAGGACTGTTAAAAAACTTGACAGTCCTTAATAGATAGAATTGTCAAAAAAAATGACAGTCATAATAGACAGTCCTAAAAATTTTAAAATTCAAAATTTTTAATTTTAATTTTTTTTGTCTATCAGTACATGGTCGAATAGGGCCGAACATGTCCGAACATGCACCTAGGAGCACCGACTAGAAAATTTTCGGTACATCGACTTGCCAAACAACGTATAGACATCCGTCTGGACCAATTTTTAGAACACTGTCAATATATTTACCTAATTCATTTCCTATACTAAAAAGATTTGGATTATTGCAAGCCCTCTCCTCCACCTTTATGAATATAATCTCCTCCACCTTTACATCAACTTCTTCAATTTCAAATCACTTTTAAGTGTCTACACGGGATCTTCCCTCAAGTACACAAGCCTTGTGTGATTTTCGTTACCTTCACTTTGCATTCCTTTGTTCCGCGACACACATAAAGCTAACCAAAACCTCCTTTGGAAGTTATAGGAAATAATATGATCACAATTTTTACTCATATGTGACATTTCTTCTTCTTCTTCTTCGTCAACTTTTTGTTATGATATTGCCCTCTCAAATCTCTCTTTCCACAAAATGGTTGAAGTAGTTGTTTATGCTCTCATAGCATAGTGTTGTGTACAACACTCTACATTAGATCCAACTCGTCCATATTTTCCAAACCCTACACGCAATGCTTGAATTTGTTTCGCAACTTGCCATTTGCATTCATGACACCTCCAAATTTTTTAGACACTTTATTTAATATACATCACATGCAAAATCAATGTCTGTGTACTCTCAAAAATCTTTCCAGTAACATTACTCATGGGTAGTTCTTAATCTATAATGATAGTACGTATGCAGCTTAATCCCTCCCTTTGTATCATCAAATTTGGAGATTAACCAGGGGTGTGTGTAGCTCATCCGGCTAAACACCGGGGTCTTTGGTCGGGAGGGCGCAGGTCGAATCCTCCGAAAGAAAACATTGTGCCTATTCTTATTTGTGTCTCTTCATTTTCTTATAAAAAGAGAGTCATTTGAGTCAGTCATTCATTCGTACATTCAAACATTAAGTCAAAGAAAGAGAATCATCATTGTTTCGTCAGTTCCTACGGTGTAAAGTACTGCTACCGAAGGAGGAGTACTGTTGAATCCTTCCACGTTGGTATTTCCAGCTTAGGAAGCGTGGGCTAGCCACACCAAATTTTTTTTTTTTGGTGAATAACCAATCAAATGAACTACACTTGTAAACGTTTAATTAAATGGTTGTGTCTCTTTGAAAGAAAACATTGTGCCTATTCCTATTTGTGTCTCTTCATTTTTTTTATAAAAGGAGAGTCATTTGGGTCATTCATTCATTCATTCATTCATTCATTCGTACATTCAAGCATTAAGTCCAAGAAAGAGAACCATCATTGCTTCGTCAGTTCCTACGGTGTAAAGTACTGCTACCGAAGGAGCAGTACTGTTGTATCTGGGAGACTAACGGCATTAAACCGTAAGCACCTATGCAGGACAAATATTGTCTTAAGGATATTGAACCAAGTTCAAGCCTCGGTCTCGGTATCGTTTATTTACATTTTATTCTTAGTTTATAAAATATCGAGTTGGAATTATGTTACTTCATCAGTCCTCGTGTATACTTGTCAGTGGTACTTGTGTGATCGAGGTTGAATGTTAATTTACGTGTAGGCAACTCTAGAGGGGGGTGAATATAGTTTTGTGTCTCTAGTGACCAATTAAAAACTGATTAAGACTAAGTGCAGGAAGCAACTACTAACAGAGTAAATAATCAGAAAATAATAATGCAGAAAGTAAATAGTGTAAGTAAGAGCAAACACAAACACAACGATTTTATCCTGGTTTTTTTCGTGGAGGACTAGTCCAGGCCCGAGAACTCTAGCTCGGAGTTGAAATCCACTATCCGTGAAAACACAAGCTTTGATCTAAAGGCTTGTCGCTTCTTTACAAACACGAGCTTTGATCCGAAGAGCTCGAAGACTTCACTTTGTAATGAAAAGCACAACTTGGAATTTTTCAAGTAAGAACACTTTACAATTCTTGTACAGAACTTCTAGCTGAATCGCACTGAGGCACTTAGGGCTTAGAAAGTTTGTGGCTAAGGAGATTTGGAAGAGTATGGCTTAGAATGTATAAAGCTTAAAAGATTGAAAGCTTGAGAGATGATTTGAAATGGGAGAAATCATGCTCTATTTATACTAGTCTGGGGACAGAGTTCAGCCCGAGTTATGTCCTCAAATGTTCAAAAATTCGAACGTTGGACAGCTCGTCATAAGGTAGAGCAAAAAAAATTAGATTGTTGATTTATAAGGCACCGAGTTCGGCCCGAGTTCGATCAGGGACCGAGTTTGGCCCGAGCTTGGTCTGCCTCAGATCAGAAGCTCTATAAGGTGGGTTGAGCTGGTTTGGTTTGATTCAGTTTGGGTTTAAGGCTTGGTTGTTTGTTTGGTGGAGCTATAGGAAATATGTTGAGTAGTTGACATACCACAGTGAGACTCAACGTACATGTTCCTTAGACTCAAACAAAGATAAAATTATAGACTATGAACATTACAAAGATGATATAGCAGCAGTTTGACGAAGTCTGTTGATGTCACGTTCAATAGTTGATGTGTCATATTGAGTCATAGCAGATATCAGTGTGTTAATTATCGAAATCTGGTTGACTGTGATCCAGTTTGGGTCAACAATCTTCTCCATTTTGATAATTGACAAAATAATATTTGTATGCCTCAATATTCATACCTGGACACATGTTGAAGAAAGCATAAAAAATTGGCATGGTTGAATAGAAGTAGCTCCCCCTCAAATAGTGAATATCCAAGTCCAAGATATGGTCAAAATATGCGCACATAATGGATTTCCACAAGCAATTTTGGTCCATAGTCCAAAGACATAAGCGAATATCATACAAATATCATAGCATATGATATTTTTCCCCCTTTGTCATTTGGCAAAATAGATTTGCTCCCCCGTAAAGGAATAAGCATAAATGGTAAGCCAGGAGATAAATGGTCCAGACTAAAGATATATGAACATGAAGGATTGGACAAATGACAAAAATTATAAATTTTGAAGTTTGGAATGCACGGGGTCAGAGACACGTGGACCGCACGGGGCCAGAGATACGTGGACCGCACGGGGCCAGAGACAAAAATTATATATGAACATGAGGGATGCACGGAGTCTGGAACGCACGGGGCCAGAGACACGTGGACCGCATAGAGTCTGGAACGCATGGGGCCAAAGACGCATGGGACGCATGGAGTCTAGGACGCACGGGGCCAGAGATGCTTGGGACGCATGGGCCAGAGACGCATGGACCACATGGAGTCTGGGTCGCATGGGCAAGAGCTGCATGAGATCTTTTGTTATGTTGTACACGTGGCTCTGTACCATTCTGGAGAATTCTGCCTCTTAGTGTATTCTCGTCCTTCGAGGCGACCAGGAAAATTATTTTTGTCAGGATTTTGTGTCAGACGTCATCTTTGTTGTCAGGAAGTCACGTCAGGTCGACCTACGACCAGTTGTCAGGATGCTTGTTTGGACCACATGGATGTTCTTTTTCTGGGCCGCATGGTGTTCGTGTGATCCATCTGTTGAGTTTTTATTTGGGGGCACATGGACATCGGTCACATGGCTGATTTTTTCTATGGGGAGATCGACATTATCCCGACCCCAGCGATGATGTTGCCTTTGGGCCCTGCTCTTGACGCACTGTCAAAGAACATTCGCCCAACCGCTTTGTATGAGGTGGCATTGGCGTCTACCACTTCATCTGGAATCTCTTCATAGAACTTTGAAGTTTCTGACCCCGGGTGGGCTGCCAGAAAGTCGGCCAATGCCTGACCCTTGACGGCCTTCTGTGGGACGAATACCAAAATTATATGAAGATAATAGTATTCTCCAGGTAGCTAAGCAGAAAATGAGTGTCCCAGGTTTGGTCATGAGGACCCTGAGGGGGTTGTCTCGCGAGATTACATGAATGGTCTGTCCAGTCACGTAGTATCAAGTTTTCTGGATGGCGAATACCAGCGCAATGCACTCTTTCTCGACGGTGGTATATCTATGCTCTGGGCCGACCATCATCCGGCTGAGGTAGTATGTGGCTTGCACGTGACCTGAATCGCTATTCTGGGCTAACAGGGTACTGAGAGAGTGATTAATTGTGCGTACATAGAGCAGGAATGGCTTTTTCAAGACCGGAGCCACCAACACATGAGGGTTTGATAGGTATTCTTTGATGTCGTCGAATGCTCGTTGGCATTCTTCATTCCAAACAAAGGAGACACCTTTCTTCATGAGCTGTGTGAATGGCCGACAACGTCCAGAGAGGTTTGATATGAACTTCATGATGTATGCTAACCTCCCTTGGAGGCCGCGGAGTTTCCGGAGGTTCCTTGGCGGGTGCATCTCCAGGATGGCCTTGGTCTTGTCGGGGTCTATATGAATACCCCGGGAAGTGATGACGAAACCCAAAAATTTGCTGTTGGAGACTCCCAGGAAGGACTTAGTAGTGTTCATCTTGAGGCGGTGCGCGTGTATTAAGTCGAACACAGTCCTCAAGTCTTGGAGGTGATCATCCTTGGAGCGACTCTTGACGGCGATATCGTCAACGTAGTATTCCACCGTCTTGCACAGATGTTCATGGAAAATAGTGCTCATGGCTCGCTGATATGTAGCACCTGCATTCTTCAGGCCGAAAGGCATGACCGTATAGTAGTATACGCCTATCACGGTTCGGAATGACGTATGTTTCTCATCATCGGAAAATATCTTGATTTGATTATAGCCTGAAAAGCCATCCATGAAGGACATGCGCTCGAAGCCACAGGCATTGTCGATCATTACGTTGATGATCAAAAGAGGGAATTCGTCTTTAGGATATGTCGTATTTAGATCACGAAAGTCGATGCAGACTCGGATCTTCCCATTCTTCTTAACGACGGGCACGATGTTGGCTACCTAGTCGGGGTATTGTTCCTCGTGGATGAAGCCACTAGCTATCAGGTTGTTGACTTCAGCTTCAATGTAATCCATCACGTCTGGCCGGAATCGTCGGTTCTGTTGCTTGACTGGTTTGGCATCTGGCCGAATGTTAAGTTTGTGAACCGTGATTTGGGGATCCAGTCCTAGCATATCTTCGTAACTCCTGGCAAATACATCGATGTATTCCCTGATAATTTGTAATAGGGATTTTTGGTCTTCATCAGGCATACTTTTGCTGACGAAGATAGGCTTTGGGGGGGTCTCATCACCTAGATTGACTTGAACAACCTCATCCTCGGTCGGAGGATCTTACTGCTCAAATCGTATCTCCCATTATGAACCCAAGTGTTGGTCCCAAGGTTCCATCTCAAAGAGCTCGGGTGGGTCCTCGTTGGCTTCCTCAAGGTCGGCATACACCATATTGGAGGACAATGTTTGTCTGAGCATGTTCCCGATGCTGACGTTGGAGTCATAGGCTGACGATTCTAAAGAGTGTGAGCGCTCCTCGTCTTCTTTATTTGAGCCCTCGGGGGTGGTAGGAGGCGTTATATATCCTAATCCATGCTTAGTTTTACGATAGTAATCTTCGGACTTGCCCGCGGGAAAGGAAAGTCGTAAAGGGGACCTTCGGCCTTTGCCGTAGTTTAATCTTTTAGTGACCTCCAGGTTGTATCCCATCTTTTGGATAAGACGCAGGGCTTGCGAGCTGTAACGGTAGAGTGGCATTCTGCCTATCTCGGATTCTGGTTCTTCTTTTTCTGGGATGAAGGACCGGGGGCAGTCCACTCTGCCAAAGATGATGATCTTATCTCCCTGCTTCTTGGGTGGGACTAAGAAATAAGAATCCTGACTAGGGTAAAGCTGGTGCACGGTGCATGTAGTGGTCACTTGTGTGTGCAGGTGAAGGCCCAGGCCGTGCTCCAGAGAGTAGACTATACTTATACGCATACGCTCTGAGTAGTTCAAAGATAGTCATTTATTGAGGAAATAAGGTATCTCTTCCGGCGGGATTATATCGTTAGGGGAAGAAATATTGACATTGGCGGATATATATTCCTCCAGCTCATCCTTCTCCTCGGCTACCCCCAGCGTAAGCGAAGGCTTTGGTGATTTTCTGCGTAATTTTACCACCTTAGGTCCGGAAGTTGCAGGCACGGTCGGGTCCCCATTTGGTGGTCGACTCGGCCCGTGAAGGCGAACAACCATCGGTTCGGAAGGCATAGATAGGGAAGCATTTTCTCTTGGTGGTCGATTCGGTCTTCGAAGGTGGACGACCATTGGTTCTGGCGACGTCGAAGGTATCAGAGATTCAGGTGCCTTCCCATGCGTTTTGTCGATGAGAGATGCGGCCGCATCGGGAGTGCGAGCCTTGAGACAGATTCTCATAGGCTTTTCAGGTGCTGTTGTGGCCTTGGCTTCATTGTCAGCTTCGTTGCTGCCTTTATCTTGGCAGACTTTTTTATGGAGGATCGAGTCAGAGTAGTAGATCTCGATACCCTTAAACGGATCGACGTCAGCGAACTCCATTTTGACAAAATCGTGTTCGTCTATATATTTTAGGCAATGGTGGAGGGTGGATGGCACGATCCTGTGTTCATGTATCCACGAACGCCCCAACAAGATATTGTAGGATATATCTACGTCTATGACGTAGTAGGTGACCTCCATTTTTAAGTCGACGATCTGGCATTTTAGGCAAATTTTGTCCAGAGGGTAGCTCATCCCCTTGTTGAAGCCACTGATGGCGATATTGGTGGCCGCCAGACAATGCATCGGGATCCCCAGGATTTGAAGTAAACTTTTTTGGATAATACTGATCAACGATCCTGGGTCAATATGCATTCGGTCCACCTTGATATCGCCAATATACCCAGTGTAGTACAGGGGTCGATCGTGCCTATTATTCTTGAGCAAAATATCCTATTGCTAGAAGACAATATTGGGTATCGCATCCATGATGTTGTTGCAATGTGGACAAGCGGCAGGATCTTTGGTTGGCGGCTTGACTTGCGTCAGGTAGACATTGGCGTTTTGCAGTACCTCACTCAAGGCAGCCTGAGTGTCTAGAGAGCCGCATAAGCTCAAATAGTGACAATTTCGTCGGAGTGTGGGCTAATTTTGCTAGGATATTGAAGTTAGAGGGCCTTTCCAAATCCTTGTGGTGCATCCCTACGCAACGGTTTATCGAAGCACGTCTACTTCTATTTAGACATGTCCACCGGTGGGGGCTAAGATGGCCCGGGACTAGTGGTGGTAGGCACAAAAATTGAGGGCATATTGCCGTGCATCGGTTGGTATGTTGCACCTGATCTTGTTGCACCTGCTGCCAACTCTTCAGCCGAGGAGAAAATTGTATAACAGGTCTTAAATTACCTGCCTTTGGATTTGGCGGTAGAGGATGCTGCAGCCTACGTCAAGTCTTACACGAGGTCAGGATGGATCCACATGACCTCTCCATGTGGTGTGGCAAGAGGTATTAGCCCGACCGTCTGGCCTCGAGATGGTGGAAGGTTGACCACTTCCATGGTCACCTTAGGGACCGAAATTACTCCATCTTGGGCTTTTGTCAGTGGAAATTTACCAAACTGGAGGGACACCATGTTGACGGCTACTGTCACATCATCGAAGTACAGAGAAAGAGCTTTGGTGTCTATCAGATATTGGATATACCGCTTCATGGTATATAACTCCTGCATCGGGTGATGGACGTAGCGGTGGAAGTGACAGTACTTCGGATTGGTAATTTATGCCGCCTCAGGCTGACGTCTGACGTCGGGGAGCCATATTTTGCCTTCCTACATCAGCATGTCGAAGATGGGTTTGACATCGGCATCTTCGAAAGAGTAAGTCTTCTTTAGTTTTGGAGGCTCTGCTGGCTTTTTTTCAGGCTTCTTGGTCAAAGTAGCGACCATAGCCTGTTTTCCCTTTCCGTCGTGGTTGTTATTGCCGCTATTATTATTATTGTTGTTGTTGATGTTGTTGTTGTTGTTATTATTGGGACGCTTTCCCTTCTCCTCGGCAAAAGGGATATGGATCCCCAAGTGCCGAGCGTCTTTAAGCTTTTTCTCAGTATTGACGGCACTTATGATGAACGTCGTCCAGTTCTTGAACTGGCTCTCGCCCATCCAGAGGTTGACTGTCGGGAGCATGTTCTTCTGGCACATCTCCATGAGTGTGACCTCGGGATTTCTAGGAGGTAACCTTAGCGTGGCCTGTCAGAACCGCTTGATGTAGTTTCTCATTAGTTCCTTCTCTCCTTGGGCGACGTCCATCAGAGAAGACATCGTCATATCGTTCCTTGCCTCATAGAATCTGTTAAGGAACAGATGCTTGAGGTCATCGAACTATGAGATACAATTATCTTTGAGACTGCAAAACCAATCGAAAGCTACTCCCGCCAATGATCCGACGAAGAGCCTGGTAAGGATAGCATCGTTACGGGTAAGTGTCCCATGGTGATCTCGAGGTAGCTCATAAAGCAACGAGGGGAGGACTTTTCATCAAACATGTTGATGTTGAAGGGCTTGTATTTGGATGGATACGTTACATCCCTCAACTCTATCGGGTATAATTGTTATACCCCGAGATCACGGAGTGAGTCCCGATTGCTCATGGAGTCTAGGCGAGCCCGAAGTTCTCGGACCTCCCTCCTTGCTTCCTCAGCTTCATCTCCTGCCGAAGGCACGAACGAGCTAGGTAGGAGAGGATCACTGCTCGTGGGAGGAGCGGTCATGTTTGAATCCCCGTTGGTCCCGGGGTGCAGGTTTGCTTGTCTGGAGGCTCTTGCTGGCTGGGAGGCCATGTTTGCCTTGATCTCTAGCATTGTTTGGGTCAAGACTTGCATTGATGTGCTCATTGTGTGCAACATAGCTTCGAGCATCTCGAGTCACTGTCGGATACTAGGGCCTTCATGGTCGTCTCCGGCCATGTACACCATCCTCACTCGGGAAAAAATAGAGGGGGCAATCGATGCCGTGCTCCCTGTCTCATACCCTTATAGTGAGTAGTCTTCAAGGAGGACAGGAGCCGATGTGCCTTCCTCGGATTCAGAGAGGATACTACCCCCAGCATAGAAGATTGTGTCGTCTTGGTGGGAGTAGCTATTCTCCGGGATCTCGGCGTCCGTTCCTTGAGAATCATAGTCTCCTCGGAACGTCAGGTTGTTGCGTTGCTCTAGGGGGACACTACCCCCAGCTCGGGCCACCCCCAAGGGTTCTGAGAATGAACTACCCCCAGGAGCTGACAGCTTCTTCCTTGAGCGGGTGCCTTGGAAGACGCCTTCCGCGGGTGTCGTCATCAGCCTTCCAGGTAATCGTCTTCGCGATGCGTGGTAGAGGGCGCCGGACTGGAGGTATCCGACTGCGTTCTTCCCTTGGTGGTGGGCAGTTTCTCAGTTGAGTAGCATGAGGCGAAGGTCAACTCCTCCTCCTTTGATAATTGTAACTGATCTCCGGGTTGCCGCCGGGTAGGGGCTTTTTAGTGCAGTCGCTGGAAGGACGACTGCCTGTCTGTGAGTACTATTGTTTTATTGCAGTAGAAATTGATAATGATGCTGGCGCAGCTGTGCCTCGGAGATGGTGCGTCCCTTGCTTTGTGTTTGTGAGTAATCACGTCACGTAAATCATGCGAAGGGTAGTTTATCTTTGCATCCTCTTTGTGAGTCCGGGTATCCCGGGCACACGGATGCGCAGGCACTGTATTTTCTCCCTGGCCTCGAGTTCGTACACGAACTTGCCCCGAGGTACTGGTGGTACTGGTGGAAGGCTTTTGAGACTGGCCCTATCCATTGGTCCCTGTGGACTGGACGCAAGGTTCAATCTTGTACAACTGTTCGTCAGAGGCTCGCGTAATAACTAGCGATGCCTGTTGGCAGTTGGTTGTATGAGCAGTTGCTCGAGCTTGACGGGCTCGCACTGCCCTGGACTTCTTCAGCTTAGCTATCGCAGGTGCGTAGTATGAAGAGTCCAGTTTTAGGTTTTCACCATTCTCGATGGATCGCGTAGAATATGCGCCTCATGAAATATGATCGAAAACCAAGGTTCTGTTGCTATTGGGGGCGCATGCAGGCCGCTGTCCACGGTTGTGAGTTGACGCCGCATGGGCAGTCTTATTAGACGTCCTCCTTGGTCGCATAGAAGCTGTCTCAGAACTAGGACATCTGGCATCATAGTATTTTTCTCTGCCAGATTCTAGGTGCTGAACAGTCTCTACGTCAGCCCGGGATGTCGCATAGATATGGACGTTATGGGTGTTCGTCTGACGACCGTTATGGGCAACAGAATGAGAGACTGGATGCGTCTGCTCCGTAGTGGGGTAGGGAGCAGCGGCCTTGGCCACCCACGCTTTGTGGGTCCTCCAGTAGAAAGCACCCTTTCGGCTGGAAGAGGCTGCCACATCAACAGGGCTGCGTGATGTGCGATCGCTGCAGCATAGAGAGGGACAGGGAGATCATGCTCCGTAGTTTGGCGAGGCTCAAAGGCCTTTGCCACCCACGTCCGATGGGTTTTCTTGGGCTTTTTTTGTCTCAGAGAAGGACTCACGCTGTCTCCGGAAAGCATGTCCTCGAACATTTGCTGGTCGAAGTGGACCACCAGCATCTTTTGCGTCGAGCCGAGCTTGGCCGCATCGGATTGCGTCACTGCCTTCTCAACAGAGAAAAAGAAAGTTCCCAACAGAGTCGCCACCGTGTTTGCCATTTTATATCAAAATGAGAACTAAGAGAACTGGATTTGATTTAACAAACTAAGAAATTATAAAGAAGAGTCCTAGGAGACAATCTAAGCACAAATTTATTTTCTGGGGGGTGACGATGGAGGGTTAGGAGTGTAGCAACTCTTTTTACTCCGTAGATAATCTGATGCGGAAGCTCTTCTCTCTCCCTTGAGTGTTGATTCGTAGATAGCCAGCCTCTTGCATACTGGGTAGTACCCTGCTATTTATAGTCATATTTGTGGCCGTATGGATTTTGGGCCGCATGGATGGCGAGGTTTGTCACGTGTTCCCTCTCAACGGAAGGGTGCTACAGCTATGTACGAAAATTTGGGCTTCGCTGCCACGTGAACATTTGTTGGGATTTTATTTTTTGCTGAGTATCTGGGCGGTTCTCAACCGTGTAGGCGCAACTTGGTCAAATGGATATGTGGCCGATATTTAGTTGGAGGGGACCACTCAGTTGTAACAGCAAGACCTGGTCGACATAGAATCTGGGACACATGTGGCCAAAGACGCACGAGACGCAGGGAGTCTGGAACGCACGGGGCCAGAGACACGTAGACCGCATGGAGTCTGGAACGCACCGGGCCAGAGACGCATGTGACGCATGGAGTCTGGGACGCACGGGGCCAGAGATGCATGGGATGCATGGAGTCTGGGATGCATGGACCAGAGATGCATGGACCGTATGAAGTCTGGGACACATGGGAAAGAACCACATGTGATCTTTTGTCGTATTGTACACATGGCGCTGTACCATCCTGGGGACTTATGCTTCTTAGTGTGTTCTCGTCCTTCGAGGCGATCAGGAAAATCTTTTTTGTCAGGATTATGTGTCAGGTGTCATCTTTGCTGTCAGGACGTCATGTCAGGTCGACCTGCTGCCAGTTGTTAGGATGCTTGTTTGGACCGCATGGGTGTTCTTTTTTTGGGCCGCATGGTGCCCGCGTGATCCATCTGTTGAGTTTTTATTTAGGGGCACATGGACGTCAGTTGCATGAATGCATCTTTTCCATGCTTCTACTGTGTCGGTTCCCAGCTAGCGGTGGTCCGAAGACACTTAAATATCGTGTCACTTAAGGTTGTTTATGTCTCTGTGACAGAATGACCATTTCGGCTTGTACCCAAAATAATGTAGCATATGTGAATAATGAGTTTGCAAATATTTATGCAAATTAAATCTATTGAATTGCGTTTTCATCCAAAATTCCCAATTTTCGAAGAAGAAAGTTAAAGCGATCTTCGGCTAGTGGCTTAGTAAAAATATCTTCTAGCTGATGTACATTGTCAATGAATTCTAAATTTATATCTCTGTGTAATTAATGATCTCTCAAAAAGTGGTGTCTTATCTCAATGTGCTTAGTGCGTGAGTGACATATTGGATTCTTAGTCAGATTGACCGTGCTGGTGTTGTCACAGAATATAGGAATGTGCTTATAAGTTAAATTATAGTCTGCTAGGGTTTGCTTCATCTACAAAATCTGAGTGCAACTACGTCCTACAGCAATGTATTCAGCTTCAGTAGTAGATAGTGCAACATAATTTTGTTTCTCGCAAAACCAAGAGACTAGAGCTTTACCTAAGAGATGACATGTGCCGCTGGTACTTTTACGGTCGACTTTACATCCGACAAAATCAGCATCCGAAAAACCGATTAGGTCAAATGATGTAGTTTTGGGATACCACAAGCCCACGATTAAAGTGCCCTTAAGGTATCTAAAGATAAGCTTAACTGTTCTCATGTATGATTCTTTAGGGTTAGCTTGATACCGAGGGCGACTAGCAGTCAAATAAAGTAAGCTACCAATCATACCTCGATACTTACATTGGTCGACTGGTTTGCCGCTTTCATCAAGATCCAATTTAGTTGAGGTAGCCATCGGATTGCTGATTGGTTTGATGTTTTCTAGACCAAATTTCTTTAGTAGGTCCTTTGTATACTTCGATTGGTTGATGAAAGTTCCTTGTGAGTTTTGTCTGACTTGTAATCCGAGGAAAAAGTTTAGTTCTTCCATCATGCTCATCTCGAACTCATTCTGTATACTCTTAGCAAATTCTTGGCATAATACCTCATTAGTAGACCCAAATATAATATCATCAACATAAATTTGCACCAATAATATTGTATCATCAATTGATTTTATAAAAAGTGTTGTGTCAATCTTTCCTTTTGAAAAACTTTTTTCAAGTAAGAAAGAGCTTAGACGTTCATACCAAGTGCGATGAGCTTGTTTGAGACCGTAAATATCTTTCTTAAGCTTGAAAACATGATCAAGAAACTTATAATTTTCAAAACCAGGTGGTTGTTTTACAAAAACTTCTTCTTTAATAAAGTCATTAAGAAAAGCAATTTTTACATCCATTTGGAAAAGTTTAAAGTTTTAAAAGTTTGCAAATGCCAAAAGCATGCAGGTCGATCCAAGTCTCGTAACAGGAGCGTACGTCTCATCGTAGTCAATACCCTCATCTTGGTTGTATCTGTGAGCTACAAGACGCGCTTTGTTACGTGTGACTGAACCTTCCTCATTAAGTTTGTTGTGAAAAACCTATTTAGTACCAATGATTGGATGATCATTTAGTTTAGTAATAAATTCTCAAACCTGATTTTGTTCAAATTGGTTGAGTTCTTCTTATATTGCAGACATCCAAAATTCATCAGAAAAAGCTTCTTATAATATTTTTAGGTTCTATTTGTGATATAAAAGCTATGTTGGCTATAGAATCTCTAATTGTTGAACGAGTACTTACACCTTTTGATACCTCACATATCACCAAGTTCTCTGGATGGTTTGTTGTGAATCGCAACTTCTTTGGCAAGCTTTCCAGGTAATTTGTTTCAGGTGTTGTATCGTCAGGGGTAGAAGATGCTGGCTTAACGTGTTCCTCCTCCTCATTCTCATCATCATCAGGGGCTGCTGCTTGAAGCGTTAATGGATTTAAATAAAGATTTTGTTGCCTTATTTTCTCACACTCGGCACATACAGAATCGTTCTTAAAAGTGATTTCTGGTAGCCCTCTTACCATCTTCTTGGTTGAAATTCTTGATATGGTATCCATGTTTGCGTGACCTAGACACATATGCTATAGTAATCTTTCATCCTTGTGAACGTAGAGGCATCTTCCTGCATGGTTAGTGTCTTTCGAAAAATAAAAGATATATATGTTATCTTCCCTTATCCCTTCAAAAATGATGTCTCCAGATGATCTATCATATATAAAATATTTATTTTTTACAATGTTAATTCCATAACCGTTGTTAGCTAGATGACTAATGCTGAGCAGATTTTGTTTTAACTCTGTTACTAAATAGACATCCTTAATTACAGGAGAGGGAGGATTACCTATTGTACCGTTACCTATTATATACCTTTCAGATTGTTGCCGAAGGAAACACCCTTCCTTTTTCATCGATAGTGTTACGAACATATTAGCATCTCCAGTTATGTGTCGCGAGCATCCACTATCGAGAATCTATTTGCTTTTAGAAGATGAAGGAAGGTCCACCTACAACACGAGTAGATGTGACCTTTGGTACCAAGTTCTTGAGGGTCCTGAAATGTTAGTCTTCTGCACCCATGCATATAGATTTAAATCTACTAATCTCTTAAATTTACACTATCGTGATATGTGTCCACATGTTTACCACAGAAGTGACAGGTAGCATGCATATTTATGTTAGGGGTAGGATAGTAATGGTGTTTGTGCGTAGGTGATTGATGTGCATTATGTGAATAAGTATACAAGAAAGTATGGTTGTGTGCAGCATGTGTATGTTTGACCTTCTTGTGCCGTGTTGTCTTGTGTTGTGCATTTCTAGTGTATGTGTCTCTAATGTAGGACTGAGTTTAAGGTTGAATAACCTCTTTGCCCAGCCTGATCTCTATCTTTTTAGAGGAAGTATACACTTCATTATACTTGGCAGTTAAAGCATCAATTCTGACTGCTGCCATATTATACTTCTTTTTCTCTGCCATAAGCTCTCCATTGAGTTTGGCAAGATCTTGTGTCTGTTCTTAACAAGTGTTTCAGCATCGTGTAAGCTTAATTTCAGCTTGGATAACTCCTTAGTATCCTTTGTGGGAGGTGTTTCTCTTATATCATTTAATAAGCATGATAGCCTATGTATCTCAATCTTATGAGTATGAATCTCAGCTTTTTTATTTTTATATTTATCGAGTACTTTCTTATGATTTTCAAGAAGATCACTGAAAGCATCCAATAACTCATCAAAAGTAAAATCATCAAGCTAATTTTCTGTTACCTTGTCAGAGGTTGCCATCAGGAAGACGTTTGCATCTTCTTGGAGAGTTTCCTCTTCTTCTGAGCACTGGCCTCACTCTCGTGCCAGATGCTTGTGTTGGCATACTTACGATAAGATGGCTTCTTATATGATTTCTCGTATTGGTTCCCCTTCTTTGCTGTTGGGTAGTCCTTCTTGATGTGCCCCATCTTTTTGTAGCCATAGCAGATAGGCTCTTCATCATTGTCTTCTTATTGTTCCTTCTTCCTTCGGTTTAATCGTAAAAACTTCTTGAAATTTTGAACCATCTGTGCTTGATCATCACCTTCAGAATCATCATTGTCTGTCTTATTATGGAGATCCTTCCTATGATGAGATTTTAGGACAATCGCCTTCTCTTTTGGAGCAGTATCCTCAAAGTCCTTGAGGTCGAGCTCATGCGTCAATAGTTTGCCCATCAGAGTCTCCAGAGACATGGTGGTGAGATCGTTGCCTTCAATGATTGCCGTGGCTTTGGGGTTCCTGTTCTTTGTGAGCCCTCTTAGAACCTTGCGAATCTTCTCATGGTTGGTGTAGTTTTTGCCTAGGGAAGATAGTGGGTTGATGGTGTCAAGGAATCTGGTGAACATATGCGTGATCGTCTCGTTGGGCTTCATCTTGAATGCCTCATACTCCTGTGTCAGTTGACTAATTTTTGACTCCTTCACTTGAGTGGTTCCTTTATGGGTCACCTCCAGAAGCTTCTATACTTCATATGAAGTAGCGCAGGTAGATACCCTGTTAAACTCAGTCTTGTCTACAGCACAGAAGAGAGCATTAATAGCTATAACATCTAGACTTGCATGTTTCTTTTCTAGGTTTGTATATTTGTCATGAGATTTCTCTACAAGATTTTCATCAATGACAATTCTAGCAGGCTTCTTATAACCATCTATAACTATGGTTCATAGAAAAAAGTCTAGTGATTTCAGATAGAAACTCATGCGTGTCTTCCAGTAAGTGTAGTTGGTACCGTCAAATAGGGGTGGCCTATTTGTGGACTGGCCTTCACCGTTGTTGGTATAAATTGGTCGTATAGTGGCTATAGATCTTCTCTAGGGTGTTAATCCTTTATCAACAGAACCGTGCTCTGCTACCAATTGAAGTTACGTATAGACAACTCTAGAGGGGGTGAATAGAGTTTTGTCTCTCTAGTGACCAATTAAAAACTGATTAAGACTAAGTCCACGAAGCAACTACGAATAGAGTAAATAATCAAAAAATTATAATACAAAAAGTAAATAGAGTAAGGAAGAAAAAACGCAAACATAATAATTTTATCCTGGTTTTCCTCGTGGAGGACTAGTCTAGGCCCGAGAACTCTAGCTCGGAGTTGAAATCCACTATCCGTGAAAACACAAGCTTTGATCTGAAGGCTTGCCACTTCTTTACAGACACGAGCTTTGATCCGAATAGCTCGAAGACTTTTTTTCGCAATGAAAAGCGAAACTTGGAATTTTCCAAGTAAGAACACTGTACAACTCTTGCATTGAGGCACTTGGGGCTTAGGAAGTTTGTGGTTAAGGAGATTTGGAAGATTATGGCTTAGAATGTATAAATCTTAGAAGACTGAAAGCTTGAGAGATGATTTAAAATGGAAGAAATCATGCTCTATTTATACTAGTCTGGGGGCAGAGTTTGGCCCGAGTTCTGTCCTCAAACGTTAAAAAATTCAAACTTTGGACAGCTCGTCATAAGGTGGAGCAAAAAATTAGGTTGCTAATTTTTAGGGCACCGAGTTCGGTCAGGGACCGAGTTCGGCCCAAGCTTAGTGTGCCTCAGACCAGAATCTCTATAAGATGGGTTGAGCTGGTTTGGTTTTGTTCAGTTTAGGTTTAAGGCTTGGTTGTTTGTTTGGTGGAGCTATAGAAAATATATTGAGTAATTGACATACCACAGTACGACTCAATATACATGTTCCCTAGACTCAAACAAAGATAAAATTACAAACTCTGAACATTACAAAGATGATGTAGCAGCAGTTTGACAAAGTTTGTTGATGTCACATCCAACAGTTAATGTGTCATATGAGTCATAAAAGATATCAGTACGTTAATTATCGAAATCAGGTTGACTGTGATCCAGTTTGGGTCAACATAATGCTCATCTTCTTTTGATGTCATTTGAAAGATATTGCATTTGGCTTCAGTTTCTATGAGGCCCACTCCCTTTGCTAGGAAGTCCAGGAAGTTGCTGGTTATATATCTTGATTCACAATATTCCCAGTAGAATATACATATAGACTATATGCACGCAAATTCAGTCTACCTGATCCTTATTGTTCGGCTCTATTCGACACTATATTTCTCAACTGAGTCATCGATAGCCTCCGTATCGCCATTCTTCGGTTGTGTTTAACCGATTTGCTCATTTATGACACTGTTATACTGCTGAAGATCTTTTAGAGCTGTGGAGCTTCAATGTAAATTCTTAATTTATTTTACATGATTGTTTTAGATAAATTGATTACTTTAATGTTAATTACTAGTATAGTTTGTAGTATCGGTCGATACAGATCCGATACAGCCGATACCGATACGTTTTGGCATGTCCCGATAACGGTATTGACATAGGTCTTTTTTCAATAAATTCGGCAAAAAAATTGAATGAAAATGATCAATCAAGGGTGTAAAAGCATAGCAATGTTGTAAAAACATATAAAATAAGAAAACTTATCCATCACAGGTAAACCAACTGGCTATGGTGAATACTATTTTATTTAATTCTAAAATTACCAAGAAACAATACAGAAAATACTTAATATTATGTCTAAATATATAAAATATTTTTTATAATTTTTTTAATAATGTATTAATATTTTTTTATATAATTTTTTTTGCTACTCTGATTCGAAATTATCGATACTGTCGATCCCAAAACTTATAGGAAGGGTTCGATACCGATTTCGATATACTACGAAACCTTGGTTACTACTGAATGGAAAGGTAATGTTTTCTTTTTTAATATGAGACTGCTTTGCTTTTCTGGTTTACCAATGGAAATAGAAAATTTTGAGTCTACTAGTTTGTATAATGAATATTAAAACTAGGTTTGGGCCATATATATATATATATATATATATATATATATATATATATATATATATATATATATATATATATATATATATATATATATATATATATTAAAGATAAATTTTATTCAAACATCAACTAAACAACTGATTATTTTATCTTGTAAGACATGATCCAAAATACAAATTGGAAGTTCAGTAAACATTTGAACTAAACCAGAAGAGGAAGAGAGTAATATATCTGAAGCTAATACATGAGCAACTTTGTTAGCTTGTCTAGGAATTTAGGCAAATGATATTCCATCTTTGTCATTGATTTTTACTCGATCTTCTTCAATGATGTGTCGAGCTTTCCACAGAATATCCAGATTTTTATATGTGATCGCATATATAAGAACTTTATATTCACCTTTGAAGATGATATTTTTGTTTATGTTAAACTCCTCTTTGCATAGATCAAATGCCAATTTGAGTCATAAACTTTTAGCTTCTATAGGATGAACAGGAACAAAGGGTTCACCCAACATGTTCCCTGAAGATGAATGCGAGATCAAGGGTTCACCCAACAGGCTCCCTTTCAAACTATTATCGACAAGGGTTCACCCAACATATTCTCTCTTTGATAATAATCGAAATAACTACCAAACCATAATACTAATACTCCTTCCAGATAACAAAACTCAAGAACCAAACCACGTCCTTCCTTGCAAATGCAGTTGCAATTGGGACAGAACATTTACAAATAGTAGAAGAGAGAAGAAGAAAGAATAAAAATTATTCTTGCTGGGGTGGTAAAGACCATCGTTGCTCAAAGCAAGATTCACCCTCTATCGACGATCTGCTTTCAGGAGCCAACAAGTTCATAAGAGAAGTTCTGGAACGCTCGTAGTCACCTCTAAGAATGACTCGAACGGACACTATGGACTACTCTTATATTATTTTTGATGTGTCTCCAAAATGAGGCTTGGGGGCTCAATTTATAGAGAATGGTGGAAACCCATCTCTTCTCCCATCTGATGTGGGACTAAAATACCAACTCCCAAAAAATAAAGAATTGATATTTCAAATCATACCATCAACACAGCCCGCGCAAATGCACAACACAGCAGCACATGCGCACAGACTTGCAGACATGTCATGCATGCACGTATATGCACATAATAGCGCACAACCGTGCATATCGGGCATACACAACAACCACGCATGCAACCTGCATAGCCCAAGTCCGAATCCGAGTCGCTAAGCACCATTGGGACTTAACTCCTAACAAAATTTTTCCAAGAGAGTGATAAAAAGCATAAATACTTTATTTGAGGAGTTATTCCTTTTTCCTTTTAGAAAAATATCCCTATATGGTACCCACATGTGTTCCACCATACCTCATGTGCACACCTCTACACATACAAAGTATTATATTGAGATACCTACTTGGTGGTGTAGCCAATATGTGACTATTCTTCACTAGTCCAAAGGCAAAAATACCAACAATATCCCATATATCTTAATATATGGGTTGAGCGTTCCCCACAGTGACTGCCCATCATGCATTAGGATAGATGTCACTTTGACTTGAATCTTTTTGCATGGGTCAAATAACAGTATGATACAAGAATGTATAAAGTCTTGAATTATGCATCATAGCTGCAATTCTTTCCACTCACACAATGATATCCGTTGTGCTTCTGATTGCACAGTAAAGGCCATATGCACGTCTAGTTTCAGTGTATATATTTTTGGCGTCTACAAGCTTACCCTCAAGAGACGACATATATCTTTTTTCATACACTATAGGTGAGTTCTTTTAAAGAGTCATGTAATGAAGCCTTTCGCTTCCTTGCGGTGCTACTCCGCTATGGCATGGCCTAAAGCTGAAGCTACACCTCATCTTGGTGTTATTCCACTGTAGCATGAGGTCCCAGCCTCTTTGTAGTGCCATACTACCCAACATAAAGCATTGCGCTTCCTTGCGGCGTTACGCCACTGTGACATGGCTCGCATAGCCGAGGTTTTATATCTTTTACCTCTTGGTGGTGTCACACCACTGTAACATGAGGTCATCGGCCTCTTTGTAGTGCTACCTACCACTCTTCATTCTACAACATTGGGCTACCTGCCCATGTTCGGTGCTACGTTACTGTGACATAGCCTGAAGTTGTGGTTTTACCCTCTCAAGGTACCTCATCGTGGCCACACCCCACTGTAGCATGGAGTACTATACTCATTTATAGTGTTATGCTACCCGTGTTTCCTGTAAAGTATACCGGACATTCAAAAATGCCCGAGAACTCATTAAGGCGTCTAAGCCATACTTCTACTGGACTTATTCTTCACAAAGAACAAATAGTAGACAACAGTGGTTCTGGGTCTATAATCCCTTAATGTCTCAAAGGACTACCCATTATTCCTGATATTCTCCCAGTCAATGATCCTTCTTTGAACCAAAAGTTAGATGCCTAGTAGATATCTCTTTGAACTAATAGCATAAAAATTTATGATAGAATTACAAAGACATAATATCAGAATGTCTTCATGCCCATCTTGACTGTTGTGTCCTCAACCATCTGGCACTTGAGACCCTTGGTGAGCGGATCCGCCAGATTCTCCTGGCTCCGAACATCAATCACGATAATTACTCTAGTCTTTATAAGATCATTCACTGCCATGTGTCTCAGCCGTAAAGTCCTCTTCTTACCATTGAAGAGATCATTTGATGCCACCGGTACAGTCGCCTGGTTGTCGTAGTAAATTGGTACCGCCAGAATTTGTGCACCAACCAATAAAATATCATACATAAGCTCCTAAAGCCATTATACTTCATCCGCTGCAGCCGCCAGTGCATAGAACTCATTTTCCATTGAGGAATGAGAGAGCATTGTCTGCTTCTTCGATTTCCACGATATAGCAGCTCCACCCATGGAAAAGACGTATCCTCTTGTGGACCTTTCACTCTATACTTTTGAGCACCATCTTGCATCACTAAATTCTTCTACTACTGTCGGATACCCGTTGTATTACAGTGCATATTTTTTTAGTCCTCTTGAGATATCTTATTACTCTCTTCACAGCTTTCCAGTACTCCATACCTGGGTTGCTCATGAACCGACTCAACATCCCCACGACGAATGCTATGTCAGGTCTTGTGGCAGTTGTTGCATATATCAAACTCCTGATAAAACTTGAGTACTCCAGCTGCCTGACGCTTTTCCTAGGATTTGGCTTCAGATTCTTGTCACACCTGTACGGAATATCGATCCCTGGAAGATCCTGATATCCACAATGTGTAAGCATTTTTCAGTATAATGAGACTATGACAGCGCCACTCCAGTGTTCGTTCAGATGATCTTTATTCCCAGGGTAACATCAGCTTTCTCCAAATCCTTCATACTAAACTTGGATGAGAGAAACTTCTTTGTCTCAGTGACACATGCTAGATCTATACCCAGGATCAACGTGTCATCCACGTACAGACAAACGATAACTCCTTTTTCGTCAGCGAATTTTGTGTAAACATACTTGTCTATTTCACTGACCCAGTATCCGTTTGATCTTATAAATTTATCAAACTTCTCATGCCACATCTTGGAAGCTTGCTTCAGACCATATAATAATTTTACCAACTTGCAAACTTTTTCTTCGAGGCCCTTGACGACAAATCCTTCTGGTTGTTACATATAAATACCTTCAGTCAATTATCCTTTTAGGAATGTTGTTTTAGCAGCCATCTGATGTATAACTAGCTTGTGAATTGCGCTCAGAACAATAAATATTCTTATGGTTATCTTTCACACTACTGGAGCATATGTGTCAAAGTATTTGATCCCCCTACTTCTGAGAAAACTCCTTGGCTACCAGCATTGCCTTGAACTTATCAACAGTTCCATCGGACTTCATCTTCTTCTTGAAGATCCACTTGCATCTGGTTGGTTTAGCTCCTTCAGGTAGATCGACAAACACCTAAGTATTGTTGGAGGTTATTGAATCATATTCATCATTTATAGTCTTCCTCCAGAAGATAGCGTCTATGGTCTTCATCGTCTCATCATAGGTAAGTGGATCTGCTTCCACATGATAGGTGACGAAGTCATCTCCGAAGTTCTTCTGTTTTCTCACTCGCTTAGACACCGGTTCTCTGAGTTCTGGTTCCACATGTTGTCTCTGGAATGACAACTTCTTCTTGGACTACATCTTCATTATAGGCGTTAGCCTCCTCTACACTCAAACTATTCTCCGGAATGTCCGCAATAACAATGTTCTTGTGCCTTACAAATTTACATTCAAAGAATTATGCGTCGTAAGATTCATTGATAAATTTGATTCAGTATCAAGAAACCTCCAAGAATCACTCTTCTCAGCATATGTAAAACCCCTAATCCTAAAAACCGTATTTACCTTTTTATTTAATTAATAATTGAATTATAGTAATTATGAGGTAAATAGAGGAAATAGAATTTATTGGATTTTTATTTTAGGTGTATGTTCATTTAGGGGATTTATGGATCCATTATAAATTTTTCCTAATTTATTTCATGTAGAAGACCCTTTGGACAGTTGCTAGCTTAATGGTATACAATAATATAAATTCTAGAATTTTTTTATGTATATATATATATATATATATATATATATATATATATATATATATATATATATATATATATATATATATAATTTATTAAAAATAAGAAAAAGAAAGAAAAAGAAATGAAAAAGGGAATAAAAGAAAAGAATTTAATTGCCAATGGATCTACCCATTTACCTTAGAACCTAACCGCCCCCTATACCCAAACCCGGCCAAGCAAAACAAACAGCAGCAGTAGGCCGCAGCCTCCCCCCCCCGCGTATATGACCCGCTCGGCCCCCTCCTATATATATATATATATATATATATATATATATATATATATATATATAGTGAACGAAACCAAAACCCTAACCCTAGATCATCTATCCCCCGACACCAGAGTACCCGCCGTCGAGCCCTGACCGCCGCCTCTAGCCACTAGCCGTCCAGCCGGAGAACCGCCCGTCGACGACCGCGTGACGCGCACAACCCCACGACAGGTTTTGACTGCAGCATACATATTTTCACGTGCTATTTCCCGTGCCCTCGCTCGACCAAACTCGATCCCGTCTTCACCGGTATGTTCATGACTTAACCCCCTTCAATATCTGTGTGTTAGTTGACCTCGAACAATGCGTAACCCTAGGCAAAAACAGAGCTCAAGTTGACGGAAAACAACAACTTTTGGGTATCGCAGAAAACTGCGGTAACCACCTATGTTCTCGGATTCGTATCTCCCACCATAGAGATCCGAATTTAATTTTTCTTTTTGGTATGCGAAGACCACTTGACCTAGTTTAATTTCTGTCATTTATATTAATTTATTAACTGCTGTGTGTAGAATTAAACCAGTTAAAATACCACGAAAACTTACTTTTTTAGATTTCCAAAAATTGTGATACGGAGCGCGTCCTGCCAAACGGGACCGCCCCGTCATGTACCAAGTGTACCAAAAGGTGTGCACAGTGTACCCGGACGTGTGAGATTTCACGAAAACTGATTTGGACGCGTGTGCGCGTCGAAATCAACCCATATCCGCAAAAAATCTCCCGTGTCGCAACTTTTGCAAAAGCCCTGCGCATTTAGTGCACGCTTGTCAGAATAAGACGAAACTTGCGCCACTAGACTCGTAGTATCGTGCTGGTCCTGTGACCCAATTTTTACGCAATTCTGAGATAGTTGACCAAGTCGCCAATTGGCGGGCCCCACGGTTGACTTTTTGGGCAAAATTGTGTCCGGCTCATCGGAATCTACATTTGGACATACCGTTGAGTTCGTACTGACTTTTAGAGTTCGTTTAACCTATAACTTGTCCTATTTAGAGACTGTTATCCTTGGCACACTTTTCAGTGCAAAGTGGGCCACACGTGGACCCTATTTTGACCCAAAATTATCGTTTTGTCCCTGTGTCCAAATTGAACGAAAGGGTAGTGATTTCTAGCAATTTTGCTGATTCTGGAAATGTTGGTGATGTCTATTTCAGCATTCGGAGATGTTTGTTCGGAGCCATTAGTTTCTGATTCCGTGTCCTTGACATTCGGACGCTTTCACTTTACAGATTTCTTGCCAGACAAGTATACCTTACCATTGTACTGTATTTATATTCCATATGATGTATGCATGTTTTATTTCTGTTTATTTTAGTTCATTTAATTTAACTATTATATAAATTGCGCGTCCAAGGAAACTTGGTTGCAACGACGGTGTTGTCGTGTTCTATTTTTATTTATGTATATGCATTTGACCTACTTATGAGACCACCCCATTATCATGAGGCATTTTATGTTTCATTGGCCATGACACTATTCTTACACGAGTGTGAGTCACATATAGGACACGGACTTGTGTACTCGGCTGGCCACTGGTACGTATAGGTCGTACGACGGATAGGGATAACTGCCGATAGAAACTTTGCATGCTAGTAGACCTGGCAGTTATTTAGAGGTTTTATCGTGTCATAGATGTGACATGCTTTGAGCATGGGGTGGAGAGAACAACAAGTAAGGTATTTAGGCTCCTTTGCACTTTTTCCCTTGTGCGCCCGGATTCTCCGCTGGAGAAACGGGTGGTGATGACCACTATATATTATATATTATCAGGCGGCCTCTGGCGTTCAAAAGACGACATACTTTTTAGGCCCCTGGATCTCCAAGAGAACCATGCCAATCCCAGTTTTCAGCCAGATAGCCCACTTGGTGAAAAGTTGTTCTCAAACTGCATTCACTTAGACGGTTAGGCAACCCCATTGGATGTTTACTTTCAGTACTTTATTGGCATGTTTATATGTATCTTGTTACGTCCCTCTGAGGACCTGGTCTCTTTCCAGATATAGATGAGCAGGAGTATCCGTAGGAGTATGGACCTGGACCTGACGCTACTTACCAGACTGAGAAGGTCTTACCTTCGGAGTATCTGCGATTTTATTGCCGCTGTTTAGAGATCCGTGTTGCTACTCTTTTAGAGACATTTATTCTTATATTAGAGTTTGATTCTCTTCTCTCTTTAGTAGTTTTAGTATAGTCGATTTGTAGTGGATTTGTTTCCATCCGACTATCATACTTTGATACTCATCTTTGATATTCAGTTATTTATTTCCATTTATCTATTACTTGTGCTGTGGATGAGATATAGTTTGCGTGTGACTTGTTGTGACAGTATATTACTACTGTGGATTGGATATTCATGTACAGCGTACGTGTGTATATGGTTTCCATATATTGGAGTTTGTATACATACGACTGGCGTGTTACGTATTCCTAGTCCTACGTATTTTGGGACTGGGGCGTGACATATTTTTAGTGGTGGTCCATGCAAGTTGAGAATATATTATCTTGGTTACGTAACTGTACCGAATAAGCCTGCGTATAGGAATAGAGTATAGGATCTCATCCACGCTTGACTGAAACTCATCCTTCCTATTTAAATGCTTGCATCCTGTTTGATTCCTGTACTTCTTCTAATCGTTTCGTACATCACCTGCAGAGAGATGGACATGCAAAATGGATGTACTGCCGCCGATGGCGACACACCTTCAGGAGTCAATGGTCAGACTCAAGGAGGGACCTCAACGATTCCTAGACTTCAGGGACCAGATGGACAGAGTCATAATCCAATTCCATCTGATCTTCCCGCTTTACCTAATGGGAACCTTCCAGCTTCATCGACACCGCAGGATGGCCAGACACAGCTGTTCCAATTCTTTCAGATGATAATGCGGGAACAATGACAACAGGCCGCCACACTAGCTGCAGAGTAGAGGCAGCAAGCAGCAGAGCAGAGGCAAGAATTTCTGGCAGCTCTTAAGAGGATGGCTGCACAGGCTACGGTTCCAGCTCAAGCACTAGCTCCAGTACCTTGAGCTAGAGTTGGTTCAGTAAAGGACTTTATTCAGATGGGTCCAAAGCCGTACAAAGGAACTGAGAGCCCGGAGGAGACTACCAACTGGATTACTCACACGCAGAAGCTATTGGAAGCAGCGCAGTTACCTACGGACCTATGGATGACAGGTGTAAGGATGCTTCTAGATGGTAATGCTCATCACTGGTGGGAATCCATGGAGCGCCAGTTGGGTTCATACCAGACTTGGGAGAAGTTCTTGGAGTGCTTTGAGAGGAAGTACTTTCCGGACACCGTAAGAGATGCATTATACGACCAGTTTCTTCACTTGGAGCAGGGGAACCGAACATTGGATGAATATGATGCCGAGTTTAGTCGTCTCAGTAAATATGGCGCTGCCCTGATACCAGATGACTTGGCTAAGGCTAAGAGGTTTCATCGCGGACTGACTCAGGAGCTCCAACACTACACTAGCTCACAGTCCCGGATCTCTTATGCCGAGTTACTGACAGAAGCCAGATTGCAAGAAACCATCAGCAGAGAAAAAGGAGGTCAGCTGAGGACACAACAAGGACCGACAAGAACACAGCAGGGACCGACAAGGACACAACAAGGAGGACCTATCAGACGTCCTTTAGCTCAGCAACAACAATACCAACACAGAGCAGGACCGTTCCAGAATACGGAGAAGCCCCACTACAGTTATTGTGGGAGACGCGGACATATTTTGAGAGATTGTCGGACTCGCTTGGGTCAGTGTATGAGATGTGGATCCGACAACACCTGGCGAGAGACTGCCCAATGCAGCAGACACTTCCACCGCCAGTACAGAGACTAGCGCTTCCAGTACCGAAGCCAGCACAGCAAGTAACTAGACCAGGAGCACCTCGACCCCCAGTAACAGGAGGATTTTAGCGAGGACCACCGCTACCTACCCAGGAGGATCAGTATATGAGGGCCGGACATGGACAGCCACAGAGGAATGGGAACGCTTTTGCATTAGAAATGGATGACATGGATCAGGAGGTTGATGTCATAGCAGGTATTATTCTTGCTTTTACTTTTTCTGCTGTGACATTGTTTGATACGGAAGCCACCCACTCATTCATATCATCTAGTTTTATTGCCAAACACAACATTGCCTCTACACCTTTATCTAGTTGTGTTAGAATTCTTACCAGAGGAGGAGTTGTACCTGTTAGTAGAATTTGTAGATCGTATCCTATAGTGATACGTGGCAGAGAGATGAACGCCCGACTCTTAGTCCTTCCTATGCCAACCTTTGATATTGTGCTTGGAATGGACTGGCTAAGCAAGTACCACGCTTTTTTCGATTTTTTGGAAGAAGCATTCTTTTTAAGGTACCAGACCAGCCTGAACTGGAGTTTGCAAGAGGATCCACAGAGGCCATGGATGGTATTATGCTTGCAATGGACGACGTTGTTTATAACCCCATTATTTTAGAATTTCAAGACATTTTTCCAGATAAATTACCAGGACTACCCCCAGACAGAGACGTAGAGTTTTCAATTGAATTAGCACCGGGAGTAGCACCTATATCATCACATGTTTATAGATTGGCGAAGAAGGAGATGGATGAGCTGAAGGCACAGTTGAAAGAACTAGAGGAGAAAGATTTCATCCGACCAAGTGCATCATCCTGGGGAGCACCGGTGTTGTTTGTACCAAAGAAGGATGGGTCAGTGTGTATGTGCATTGACTACAGAGCCTTGAATGCAGTGACCTTAAAGAACAAATACCCTTTTCCACGCATTGATGACTTATTTGATCAACTCAGTGGAGCCAAGGTGTTCTCGAAGATAGACTTGAGATCGGGATATCACCGGTGAAGGTACGGAAGCAGGATATTCTGAAGACCGCATTCAGAACAAGATATGGACACTACGAGTTTCTGGTCATGCCATTTGGATTGACCAATGCTCCAGCTATCTTCATGGACTTAATGAATCGAGTCTTCCACCAGTATTTGGACCAGTTCGTGGTCGTCTTCATAGATGATATACTTGTCTATTCGAAGAGCCACGAGGAGCACGAGAAGCACCTGTGGATTGTTCTAGAGACCTTGAGGAGAAAGCAGTTATATGCGAAGCTCAGTAAATATGAGTTCTTCTTGGACAGAGTTTCGTTTCTTTGGTACGTTGTTACGGGAGATGGTATCTCTGTTGATCCAGAGAAGATTTTGGCAGTTGAGACATGGCCTGTTCCTAAATCAGCATCAGAGGTGAGAAGTTTCCTTGGACTTGTGGAATATTACCGACAGTTCATGGAGAACTTCTCAAGGATAGCAGCACCTATGACTCGGTTGACTTGCAAGGACCAAGAATTCATATGGACCGACGAGTGTCAAGCCGCTTTCGAAGAGTTGAAGAAGCGACTGACTACAGCACCGGTATTGACTATTCTATCAGGATCAAGAGGTTATGTGATCTATAGTGACGCATCGGGGAAAGGCTTGGGATGCGTATTGATGCAGCATGGCAAGGTGATTGCATATGCATCTAGGCAGTTACGAGTGCATGAGAAGAATTATCCAACTCATGACTTGAAACTTGCAGCCATTGTATTTGCTCTGAAGCTATGGAGACATTACTTATATGGGGAACGAGTGGAGATCTATACAGACCACAAAAGCCTCAAGTATGTCTTCACGCAGAAGGAGTTAAATATGAGGCAACATCGATGGCTTGAGTTGATAAAATATTTTGAGATAGAGCTACATTATCACCCAGGCAAGGCTAACGTTGTAGCAGATGCATTAAGCCGGAAACCAGCAGCTTACTTCTTGATAACACAGAGGGAATTACTGGAGGACTTGCAAGAGCTTGGCATTGAAGTGATATTACCCAGAGCAGATGGGACACTAGCCAACTTGTAAGTACAATCATCATTAGTAGAGAGGATTAAGGCAGCTTTGCCTACAGACGCCAGATTCCGGAGATTGAAAGAAATGACAGAGGCCGGAGAGCAAACAAGATCGCGTATTCATGAGGATGGGACATTACGATGTTGTGATCGTCTTTATGTTCCAAATGGAGAGATTCAACAGGAGT